>SADC01000320.1:0-89722 GCA_004194705.1 Ditylenchus dipsaci | reverse complement strand
CTTGGTAATTTGCTGCTTGGTCTCCGCAATCTTAGATTTAACAAATGTGTGCGAAAAAAGTTTTCAAATAAATACCGTAAAAGTATCATCACACTCAAGCTGGAACCTTGGCCGCCAAATCTTGAACGTAAACAGCATTTGCGGTCCTTCAGAAAGAACCTCAAGCTAAAAAGTATCTTGAAGTGTACAAGAGCTATCACTCGCATGTCGATCCATAAAGGCACGCACACAATGATACTTTATTTAGTCCGATCCGGACCGCATCCGGCATCGCTTGGCGCTTCACTTGGCGCTACTATCCGCAGCAATATCACTTGCATGAAATGCGGTGCGGATGTGGATTTTGTGAACGATAGCATAATTTTAATTGACTACGACGATACAACTGCAAAATTGAACGTAGATTCTCTAAGCTTGCGCAATTCAGATTTCCGCCAATCACTATATACAATAAAAACAAGTATTTCCGCAAAACTCTTTGTATCGGTATGTTCCGGCACTTTTTTCAAAACATTTTGCACATCTCTCGAGCAACTTTTCATGGGGAGCATGGAAAAAATTTTTTTGCTTAACTTTTTTTAGCCATTTTTCATCGGCAAAATTTTTTTCTGTTTTTGGAATTTTTGAGGGTTTCCGAAGTTGTTAAGAGAGTTGGGCTGACCAAAAGGGCAAAAACTGCAACATATCACTATCAAACGAAAAAAAGTTGGGTCAGAATATATAACAAAAATTGACATTCTGCCCCGGACAAGCGACAAATTGTGAAAAAAATTCAAAAATTTGAATTCGCGCCAAAACTGAAATTCGTTTTTTGGAGCAAAAAGGCCATGTGTTAAAGGCTTTTCTAGGCAAATTTGCATGCTAAATACAAAAAAATAAAATATTAAAAAAAACTAAAAAAATAAAAATAAAATTTTTCCACAAAATCAGGCTTGGTCGCCCTATGGTTTTGGAGAAAAATTCCAAAAATAGGCCCAAAAGAGCGTTTCCACTGCAAAGTGGAATTTCCACATTTTTTTAACGGCTTTAAAATCCGATTTTAGGTGAGATATGTGCAGGTTGTTTTGGCTAAAAACTTGACTTTTAAGGTCTCACCACGAATTTCTTTTTTTTGACCTTTTTCGTCCACCTGCTATCACTATATACAATAAAACAAGCTTTTTCGCAAAAGCTCTTTGTTCGGTATGTTCCGGGCACTTTTTTCAAAACATTTTGCACATCTCTCGAGCAACTTTTCATGGGAGCATGGAAAAATTTTTTTAGCTTAACTTTTTTTAGCCAATTTTTCATGGCAAAATTTTTTTCTGTTTTTTGGAATTTTTGAGGGTGTTCCGAAGTTGTTAAGGAGTTGGCTGACCAAAAGGGCAAAACTGCAACTATCAGCTATCAAACGAAAAAAAGTTTGGGTCAAAATTATATCAAAAATTGAACACTTGCCCGGACAAGCGACCAAATGTTGAAAAAATTCAAAAATTTGAATTCGCGCCAAAACTGAAATCGTTTTTTGGAGCAAAAGGCATGTGTTAAAGGCTTTTCTAGGGCAAATTTGCATGCTAAATACAAAAAATAATAAAATATTAAAAAAAACTAAAAAAATAAAAATAAAATTTTTCCACAAAATCAGCTTGGTCCCCCCTATGGTTGGAAGAAAAATTCCAAAATAGGCCCAAAGAGCGTTTCCACTGCAAAAGTGGAATTTCACATTTTTTTAACTGGCTTTAAAATCCGATTTTAAGGTGAGATATGTGCAGGTTGTTTTGGCTAAAAACTTGACTTTTAAGGTCTCACACGAATTTCTTTTTTTGACCTTTTTCGTCCACCTGCTATCACATATACAATAAAACAAGCTTTTTCGCAAAAGCTCTTGTTCGGTATGTTCCGGGCACTTTTTTCAAAACATTTTTGCACATCTCTCGAGCAACTTTTCATGGAAGCATGGAAAAATTTTTTAGCTTAACTTTTTTAGCCAATTTTTCATGGCAAAATTTTTTCTGTTTTTTGGAATTTTAGAGGGTGTTCCGAAGTTGTTAAGGAGTTGGGCTGACCAAAAGGCAAAACTGCAACATATCAGCTATCAAACGAAAAAAAGTTTGGGTCAGAATTTATACCAAAAATGACACTTCTGCCCCGGACAAGCGACCAATTGTTGAAAAAATTCAAAAATTTGAATTCGCGCCAAAACTGAAATTCGTTTTTGGAGCAAAAGGCATGTGTTAAAGGCTTTTCTAGGGCAATTTGCATGCTAAATACAAAAAATAATAAAATATTAAAAAAAAACTAAAAAATAAAAATAAAATTTTCCACAAAATCAGCTTGGTCCCCCTATGGTTTTGGAAGAAAAATTCCAAAATAGGCCCAAAGAGCGTTTCCACTGCAAAAGTGGATTTCACATTTTTTAACTGGCTTTAAAATCCGATTTTAGATGAGATATGTGCAGGTTGTTTTGGCTAAAACTTGACTTTTAAGGTCTCACCAACGAATTTCTTTTTTGACCTTTTTCGTCCACCTGCTATCACTATATACAATAAAACAAGCTTTTCGCAAAAAGCTCTTTGTTCGGTATGTTCCGGGCACTTTTTTCAAAACATTTTTGCACATCTCTCGAGCAACTTTTCATGGGGAGCATGGAAAATTTTTTTAGCTTAACTTTTTTTAGCCAATTTTTCATGGCAAAATTTTTTCTGTTTTTTGGAATTTTTGAGGGTGTTCGAAGTTGTTAAGGAGTTGGGCTGACCCAAAGGGCAAAACTGCAACCATATCAGCTATCAAACGAAAAAAATTGGTCAGAATTATACCAAAAATTGACACTTCTGCCCCGGACAAGCGACCAAATTGTGAAAAAAATTCAAAAATTTGAATTCGCGCCAAAACTGAAATTCGTTTTTGGAGCAAAAGCATGTGTTAAAGGCTTTTCTAGGGCAAATTTGCATGCTAAATACAAAAAATAATAAAATATTAAAAAAAAACTAAAAAATAAAAATAAATTTTTCCACAAAATCAGCTTGGTCCCCCTATGGTTTTGGAAGAAAATTCCAAAATAGCCCAAAGAGCGTTTCCACTGCAAAAGTGGAATTTCACATTTTTTTAACTGGCTTTAAAATCCGATTTTAGATGAGATATGTGCAGGTTGTTTTGGCTAAAAACTTGACTTTTAAGGTCTCACCACGAATTTCTTTTTTTGACCTTTTTCGTCCACCTGCTATCACTATATACAATAAACAAGCTTTTTCGCAAAAGCTCTTTGTTCGGTATGTTCCGGGCACTTTTTTCAAAACATTTTTGCACATCTCTCGAGCAACTTTTATGGGAGCATGGAAAATTTTTTTTAGCTTAACTTTTTTTAGCCAATTTTTCATGGCAAAATTTTTCTGTTTTTTGGAATTTTTGAGGGTGTTCCGAAGTTGTTAAGGAGTTGGGCTGACCAAAAGGCAAAACTGCAAACATATCAGCTATCAAACGAAAAAAAGTTTGGGTCAGAATTATACCAAAAATTGACACTTCTGCCCCGGACAAGCGACCAAATTGTGAAAAAATTCAAAATTTGAATTCGCGCCAAAACTGAAATTCGTTTTTTGGAGCAAAAGGCATGTGTTAAAGGCTTTTCTAGGGCAAATTTGCATGCTAAATACAAAAAATAATAAAATATTAAAAAAAAACTAAAAAATAAAAATAAAAATTTTCCACAAAATCAGCTTGGTCCCCCCTATGGTTTGGAAGAAAAATTCCAAAATAGGCCAAAAGAGCGTTTCCACTGCAAAAGTGGAATTTCACATTTTTTTAACTGGCTTTAAAATCCGATTTAGATGAGATATGTGCAGGTTGTTTTGGCTGAAAACTTGACTTTTAAGGTCTCACCACGAATTTCTTTTTTTGACCTTTTTCGTCCACCTGCTATCACTATATACAATAAAACAAGCTTTTTCGCAAAAGCTCTTTGTTCGGTATGTTCCGGCACTTTTTTCAAAACATTTTTGCACATCTCTCGAGCAACTTTCATGGGAGCATGGAAAAATTTTTTTAGCTTAACTTTTTTTAGCCAAATTTTCATGGCAAAATTTTTTCTGTTTTTTGGAATTTTTTGAGGGTGTTCCGAAGTTTGTTAAGGAGTTGGGCTGACCAAAAGGGCAAAACTGCAACATATCAGCTATCAAACGAAAAAGTTTGGGTCAGAATTATACCAAAAATTGACACTTCTGCCCCGGACAAGCGACCAAATTGTTGAAAAAATTCAAAAATTTGAATTCGCGCCAAAACTGAAATTCGTTTTTTGGAGCAAAAGCATGTGTTAAAGGCTTTCTAGGGCAAATTTGCATGCTAAATACAAAAAATAATAAAATATTAAAAAAAAACTAAAAAATAAAAATAAAATTTTCCACAAAATCAGCTTGGTCCCCCTATGGTTTTGGAAGAAAAAATCCAAAATAAGCCAAAAGAGCGTTCCACTGCAAAAGTGAATTTCACATTTTTTAACTGGCTTTAAAATCCGATTTTAGATGAGATATGTGCAGGTTTTTTGGCTAAAACTTGACTTTTAAGGTTCACCACGAATTTCTTTTTTTGACCTTTTCGTCCACCTGCTATCACTATATACAAAACAAGCTTTTTCGCAAAGCTCTTTGTTCGGTATGTTCCGGGCACTTTTTCAAAACATTTTTGCACATCTCTCGAGCAACTTTTCATGGGTAGCATGGAAAAATTTTTTTAGCTTAACTTTTTTTAGCCAATTTTTCATGGCAAAATTTTTTTCTGTTTTTTGGAATTTTTGAGGGTGTTCCGAAGTTGTTAAGGAGTTGGGCTGACCAAGGCAAAACTGCAACATATCAGCTATCAAACGAAAAAAAGTTTGGGTCAGAATTATACCAAAAATTGACACTTCTGCCCCACAAGCGACCAAAGTATCAATGACCAACTATTAGGTTTCAGAAAAAACTGAAAAAGATAAGAAAGCAAAAACAGATTAGATAAGATAAGCGATATTTTCAGTATTCTTAAAACGATGTTGTCAGGTAAATTACCCAAAGTAGTATAGTAATGATGGACAGGGTGATAATGCATTGAAGGGCATTAAACGATGTTGTCAGGTGAATAGCCGGAAGTAGTATAATAATGTGGACAGGGTCGAAATGCCTCATAGCATATAGTGTGTCTACATATATTATGTGTAAAATTGTAGAATATCAGTAAGTTAGTATGAGATTCCGGGCGGGGTTAGATGTCCAAGAATCGACAACAGATCTCGGGCTGTATTGGATGTTTTGTAATTCTAAATCGACAAATCAATGACAATTCGAATATTGTATATAAAATTCGTTAAATTCGATATTCAAAAATACACGAATTGTTTTTAATAAGCATTTTTTATTGTAAAATTTTGGCCGCTTTGAGCGGCCATCTAGCACCAGTACGACGCGCGTAGCGCGTTTAAAATACAACAAAATTTTGAAATAAATATAAGCTAATATTCTTTTTTTCAAATCTTTGTAAAAATATCTGTTCCTGGGCTCCCCTAGTTCTTCAGAGAATAAAATGTAAACTTGTCAGATCCCTCACATCAATCTGGTACAGTCAAACTCGTTATAAGATACACCCAGGGACAGACCTCAGCTGTATCTTATAACGAGGTGTATCTTATATAGAGGGTGTATCATAAGTCCTGGTAGAGGACTTACATATTTCATTTTATAACTCCTGAAAAAGGACTTACATGATACTAATAATAAGTCCTTGTACAGGACTTACATGAAACAAACTACTAAGTCCTGCTGCAGGACTTAGCAGAACAAAAAGCTTCCGCAACAAAAAGTTGAAAAATTTGCACTAAAAATGGCGGCAATTCAAAAATTTGTATATTTTTATGGACTGTACAGTAGCGGACAAAAATAATGTAACACCTGTACAAAAATCTAAGTTTGGTAAAGTTCTAGTACTCCTGGCAAATTTTGTCCGGCAAAAACATTTTAAGTGTATTTTTAAGCAAGGAACATGATTCTGCAAAAAAATTCATTCTTGAGGGCACAATTTCATTCTACAGCCACTTTTTCACGACTAGTCCATTTTGGGCCGACAAAAGTAATGTAACACCTTTGATTTTTGTACATTCGCTCACATTGTTCACGTTTATTGTCAATGCTTGATTACTTTTGTAAGCCGTGTTTCTCAGCTACAATTTGGTTGGTCAAACTATTTTTTGATTCTTCTAAAAAAAGTTATGACCATCAAAATAAAAGCGTCGATTTCTAGTCAAAGTAAAGGAAAATCTTAGGAAAATGACCGTTTAGCCACATAAATAAGCTTTTCTCGAAAAATTTTGATGAAAAAATCACATTCAATGCACCATTCGAAAGCTCTTTTATTTCTCTACAAAATGACATGTCCAAACTTTTTTTAGAAAAATACAGGGCTGAGAAACGGACAGTTGAATTAGACAAGACAAAAAGGCTAAAAATAAGGCAAAAAAGGGGGTTTTCACTTTTTTTAACTTCAACCATCCGTTTCTCAGCCCTGTATTTTTCTAAAAAAGTTTTGACATGTCATTTTGTAGAGAAATAAAAGAGCTTTCGAATGGTGCATTGAATGTGATTTTTTCATCAAATTTTTTCGAGAAAAGCTATTATTTATGTGGCTAAACGTCATTTTCCTAAGATTTTCCTTTACTTTGACTAGAAATCGACGCTTTTATTTTGATGGTCATAACTTTTTTTAGAAGAATCAAAAAAATAAGTTTGACCAACCAAATTGTAGCTGAGAAACACGGCTTACAAAGAGTAATCAAGCATTGACAATAAACGTGAACAATGTGAGCGAATGTACAAAAATCAAAGTGTTACATTACTTTGTCCGGCCCAAAAATGGATAGTCGTGAAAAAGTGGCTGTAGAATGAAATGTGCCCTCAAGAATGAATTTTTTTTGCAGAATCATGTTCCTTGCTTAAAAATACACTTAAAATGTTTTTGCCGGACAAAATTTTGCCAGGAGATACTAGAACTTTACCAAAACTTAGATTTTTGTACAGGTGTTACATTATTTTTGTCCGCTACTGTATCTTATATCGAGTGACATTTTATTGAACGGGATCAAGCTCAGGTGTATCTTTATAACGAGGTGTTCTTGTATCGAGTGTATCTTATATAGAGGGTTCATTTGCCTTAATTTAGTTCAGACCAACCAATCTTCTTTAGGTGTATCTTATAACGAGGTGTATCTTATATCGGGTGTATCTTTATAACGAGTTTGACTGTATGCACATTCGCACACATGTACAAGTAAATTGCCAATTTTGATATTTTGGCAGCCGCTTTTCGCAAAAATGACAGATCTCTGTGCGTCTCCGACTCGGGGTCCGCACTCATTTTAGTTAGCAATAGTCTTTTTACCTTTACATCACCGCTCTTATTCTATCGGCCAGGAATTTTATGGCTCAGACACTCACTAAGATGTTACTGCCTTAAAGATCCTAATCTGGTTCCAAATAGTCCTACGTGAAATTAATGAGTAGAGGGAATCATCCCGATTACTCTGACCTAAAATTGACAAATAAGGATATTCCTTATAAGCGACTTAGTCTGTGTTTAGCCATGAAAATCAGAAATTGTGAATTTATTCTCTCCTGTAAAAAGAGATATGAGATTTTGATTTGTGAGAGTGATTAGTCTGCAGAGTTTTAGGTTAGAACTTTGTTACAACTCCGCAACAGTTTTAGCTGCTTCTTTACCACGATACGTTTTTCAGCAGAAACTCAAAATACTACAATGGGATCCCTGACAAGAGTCCGAAGCTTCAGTGAATTGGTATGTGAACTGTGCTTTTACACCGCTAAATATTTAAAGTTTTAGTCAGTCATAACGTGCGTCGAAGATGAGCAATTGCCTTCTCTTGTCTTGTTGACTGATTCAGCTAAGCTCGGTAATGAAGTAGATCTCACAGATATTGAGGAAGACTCTAACGCCCCGCAAAAGCTTCTTATCCGCTGCTCAGTCCGAACCAATGAAGATGGCAAAGTGGAAGGAAGCTCGGTCAGCAATACTGAATTGGATGATGCTATGGGTGCTCTTGTTTTTCCACTCAGTCTGATTGATATGGTGTTTGTACCGATTATTAATGAGGTGTTTTTTGTGGTTAGTCTACCGTCTGACTTAAGTTTTTATTTGCAGCAAAACAACACGTTGATGATCAAAGTCGAGGGCAAGGCGCGCGATCCAAATGTGAATGGCTTTTTATGCTAAGTGCGAATCTTCACCCTTCCAAAGGAGGCATCTGCAAAGCGTTCTTGGAAAAGCATTGATTCATGTGTTCGAGTTCGGAAATCGTGTGGCACCAATTTTCTTCTTGTCACGACTTTGAGGTTGATAAAATACGGCTCATGATCCGTTTCGTGCACCAGGTTAGTTGGCTCTGTTGTTCCTATTAGCAGCTTCAATTTTAAGATTTCGATGAATTGCCTAAATTCGATGATGGAATGTCTTGCTCAGATTTCCTTCGGGTGACGGGAGTGCCAAGAAGTCATTACTTATAAAGCGCTGCTCCAACTGCATTCTCCTGTTTTGGTATACCTTCGATTTTGTTTCTAGTCGTCAAGATATATTTTTTCAGCTGCTTCCTTGAAAGGCGCCTCTGTAAATGCTGACGGGCTAACTGTGCTAAGCGTGGCTGATTGCAGTGTTGGTGCTTTCCGAGAATTACTCTATCAGCTCTATCCAACCCAACGTCCGATCTATGCTGATTTCCGAGCTTTGAGCATTGCGGCTGTCAAATTCAAGGTGGATTGGTGCTGGATAAACTAGTTGGCTACCTCGTTCGTTACGAACATGTAAAAGGTTTATTTGCTTCTTTTATTATTTCGTTTCATCTACTTCAGATGGGTTTCGAGCAAAAAATTCGAGAAGCTATTGTATTGGGACTGGATGAGGCTATCAGTGAATTGGTATTTAATGCCGTGAAATCAGGTCAATGGAGTCATATGATCAACAGAGGATTTGATGCCAAGAGTTCTTTTTCGATAGCGTCTATTATGAGATCATTTGCCCAGCTGTTGCAAAGGTGCGTCGGGGTGAAATTTGATTCATCTCCATCAATATTTCAGGCTTTGGTCGATCCTTCTCCTTTCGCATACTGTCGTCGACTGCTGCCGAGATGCGATTTCACCAAGTCTTCAGATGATTCTTCCTTGGTTCGCTTCAAAGTTCAGGGTAGGTCATTCTTTGTCAACAAGGGAGTGTTGCGCATTCACAACGACACCAAATTCGGAGAGGAAATGATGGTATGTGGTTGAATTATTCATTGTGTACGATACTTTCTTTTCGTAGGCGAGTATTACATCAACATGACCATTGAGCTGAGAAATGAACTCGATAAGTATCAATTGAAAATGGAAGATGTCATGGAAGAGCTTCTTTTTCATCTATATGGTTTACGTGACAGTCTCCACTTGGATTTCGTTAGGCGCTTCTCATCTTTGCGGACGTTCATCAAATGAAGCACCTTAAAGGAATCTTGAAGAAGTAGTGTAGTTATTTTTCTAGTTATGTTTATTCGTGTTACAGCTCTTTTTAGATGTTATTGCTCGAGCCGCCAATTACTCCGAACAAACTGTTGGATCATCTGCTCTGGGCCGAGAAATATCATTTGAAGAATTTGGAGAGGACTACAATGTTTCGCATGGAAGGAAGGTTGGTCTCTGCTTGTTTTGCATTTATTGATCTCCATTTTTCAGTTACAAAGAAGCTGCCACGAAATTGGTAAAAACAGTAATATTCCAGAACACACTAAGCGCAGGTTTCCAAACCAGAATCATCGGTTGTCTCAAGGGAAAATGGGCGAACATGAATGCTGATAGGATGTATAAAAGGTGGGTAAAGGGCGCTGGTGTAGTTATTGACACACTATTATTTTAGTTGTGCTGCAGGGAAGAAGGTGCTCGGAATAGGTGCCCGGGTTGTACTTGCAGAAGACGAAGAGCTCAAAACACTTTGCGATCTTGATCTCGTCAAGGTGTGTGGCGAACCCACGGTTCTTGAGAAACTGCCTTAATAAGAGACCTCTATTGTTCAATGACTGTGTTCATAATGTATGTATATATTTTTGGGTTTAATAAATATGGATTATGTGTCGTCTATGGAACTTTCGTTTCTGAATTTACTATTTAGCTATTGCTATTTAGCTGGGTACGCGACGTTTGACCCTAAAACCGTTTGACCCTAAAGCCGTTTGACCCTAAGCCGTTTGACCCTAAAGCCGTTTGACCCTAAAAATTTGCAATTATTGCATTTCGAATCCGTGCTTATCTCTATTCCATTTCTTGGATTCAACTTTCTTGTGCCCCCCGTCAGATTTTTTCCTTATCGGCGCCCCCCCCCGTCAGATTTTTCCGAAAACGGTGTAGGTAAAATGGCCTGAAAATGGCCTGGTGCCCCCCCGTCAGAAATTCCTGCGTACGCCACTGGTACTTGGCAAAAGTACCTCTGAATGCATTTTTGATCGAGAGTCTTGCTCGGAATTATGTCTGAGGTAAGTGAGTGCTCGCATCTTTAACCAATCAAGCCCCTGCGCCCCCGAAGGGGGCGCATCGGGGCTTGGTTGCGTGGGGTTGAGATGCACACACCCACATACCTTAGACGCAAATCATTCGAAAGTGACTCTGCATGCATGAAAAAGCATGTATGCCAGAGTTATTTATGCGGTAGGCCCCAGTATTCAAAACTATGTTCAACATCTTCCTTTTGCGACAAAATTGGCCTCTTTTGGTCCTTTTATCACCCCAAAACAGACCTAAATCCGCTTAAACGGCTTTAGGGTCAAACGGCTTTAGGGTCAAACGGCTTAGGGTCAAACGGCTTAGGGTCAAACGGCTTTAGGGTCAAACGGTTTTAGGGTCAAACGTCCGTGGCCCTATTTAGCTCTTAGAACAAACCTCGAGGGATTTGTTTATTTACCGTATTTTCTCTATTAATTACCCCTCTCTAATAGTTACTTCCTCTCTATTAATTACTACCCATAGGCACCCTGTATCTCAGCTTAAAAAAATTATTTTGCAAATCTGTGTTTAGCGTTTTCTTAATCACCACGAACTTACACGGGAAAGGCACGACCACCCCGTCACGTATCAAAAAACGTAATATACCAAAAGATAGCTCTGTTCAAGCTGATTACGAAACCGTTTGCAAAATCTACTACGCGCTGAACCACGTCAAGATTTTGGCTCTTGAAAATTAGAAATTTTTGATCTACTACGTATTGCAGATTAGCACCCATAATGAACAAGTATGTGTGACGCAGTGGTATGGCTTCACGCTCTCTTATCGTGTCGAAGGTTCGATTCCGAATCGGTGTAATTTTTAAAATTAAATTTTTTTTTGGTATATAATATCAAAAATACCATTTTTGCTTCACCGCCTTGTGCTTTGGGTGTTGACCATCCAGAGACGAATGCACAGACCAGGGTTCAAACCACAAGGCGGTGAAGCAAAAATGGTGTTTTCGATATTATATACCAAAAAAAATATTGTCGTCGAGAAAATTAATCTGTAAAAACAAAATTTTGTAAAAACACCTACAGAAAAGTTATGACCATTTAAAAAAAATAAATTAAATTTCAAAATTTAAAAATTACACCGATTCGGAATGTTCCTTCGACACGATAAGAGAGCGTGAAACCATACCACTACGCCACACATACTTGTTCATTATGAGTGCTAATCTGCAATACGTAGTAGATCAAAAATTTCTAAACGCCTCTTACTCCAATTCCGACACCAACTCTGGGTTTCTGAACGAGCCATAAGAGTTATGGAACTTTCTAACAATACGAATTAGCGAGTAAGACTATCACAATCGATTGCACCGTGGTGTGTGTCTTGTGTTTCGCATCAAGAATATATTTATTCTTCCCCTGTATTCTTTACCAATGTTTTTCACACTACAAAGTTTGTATTTTCTGATTTATAGTGTGTTTGACAGGTCTGGGTGAACTAGAATCTCTCAATTTGACATTTAAAGTCACAACTAATTGCTTTTCCGATAAAATTACTAGAGGTGTGCACGGCATCGGGATCCCTCCCGATCGGGATCCCGATTCCAAAGATTTTAGTGCTGAATCCCGATCCCGAATCCCTACTGATCGATTTTGAAAATCCCGATCCCGAAAATTGCCAAATAGTGATAAGCATTTTCAAAAGAATTTTTGACCAGAAATACTTTCATTTCTGCATGATTTTGCGGTTTTTTATTTTCATTTTTTTTGTTTTGACAAATTTTGAATCTGACAGATTATGCCGATTATTCCATCAGGTTTATTTATTTTCTGTATTACAACAATTTATGCTAAAAGGATGTCTCGAAAAATTCTAGCGATTTTTAGACTTTTATATATTTTATCATGAAGTGAATTCGATATGGCTTATACTGATTTGGTTTGCGAAAAAGCTGAAATAGGTCATGAAAAAGTTTATTTATCTCACGAAAAACCAAAATTGACATTAAATTGGCATTTTTCTAAATTTTCTTGTTAATTTTTTATAGCTTGTAGCCCAGAATCTCAGCTTTTTAACAAGCTATCAGCTGACCAAATGATATTTCAAATAGTTGGAGGAAAAGGTCATCAAATGGACCAAATTTTCGGAAAATTTGCTCTATTCAAAGACCTTTTCTTCCAACTTTTTGAAACATCGTTTGGTCAGTTGATAGCTCGTTAGAAAGCTGAGATCCTGGATACACAATACTGAAAAAGTAAACGAAAAGCTATAACAAAAACTTAGAAATATTTAAGTTTTAAGTTTTTCGTAGGATAAATATCAGCTTTATCATATCATATAAATAATTATAAAAAACTCAAATCATATTATGCCATTCGATATTCTATAAACAAAGCTTGCGATGATAACTTCCTAGCAAATTTTTCTGTGAATATTTTTCTATAAAATGAAAACACTTTTTGTTTGATAACCCTCTAATAGTTTATTGTAGATAGCATCTGGTAAGGTAAGGTCTAAGCCTCAGGAAAATTACTCATATTTTATATTTTACATGCCAAAATTTTTTTTATCGGAAGCTTAGTCTTCATGCATTTACAAAACTATGAAATAGCATTAAGAAAAACAGCTGTGAACGTTAAAAAATCAGTGGAATTACATGGACACCCTGTATTTTGCCTGATTACTCATGGACATGACAGATCGGCAAATCGAGAAATTTTATTCGGGATCCCGACGGGATCCCGAAATAAATTTTACATAATCCCGAATGTTTTTTAGCCCCAATCCCGATCATTAAATCCCTCCTGAGGCCTCTAGAAATTACTTTTTTCAATTAAAATTTTCTAGCGTTTTTTCACAGAATGTTTTTTACAAAAACAGTCAGTAAAATTTTCCAAATTTCGAAATCCCGAAGGGTACGGAGGGTAGCTGGATGCTAGAGTTGCACACCACCCCCCTCTTCATCGGTAAAACAGATTAGCTTTTTGGAATGGAGGGGGTGTTAAAACGAGTAGCGTCACAGTTGCTCTACAACTGGACGTTTAATTCTTCCGACAAATTTCAGGTTCGTAAAAATGGTTCAAACTCAAGGTCACGGTCTCAAAATTTTGAAAGTTTTGACATTTGCTCAAAATAAAGACATCTTAGGGTATTTTAGCAAAGATATGCTATTTTATCCAGTGCTTATTGCTCTTTGGATGTCAAGAATTAAGACTTTTACGTCAAATCTTAGAAAAAAATCGCAAATGTTTTTAGAAAACTCGCGAAAAGTTTCTAGAACATTTACGAAGTCTTATGTGATTTCAGCGATGTGACTGGAAAGTTTTGCAAAGCTAACTAAATTAAAAAAGGTAATGGATAATTTTGCCCCCTAATTACTGAAAAATGTCCCCTAATTCGCTTAAAAATGCCTCTTATTTGAAGTTAAAGTTTTTTCTTCTTTTTTCATTTATTTTTTAAAATTTGTTCAACTTTCGTGTAGCCCAAAATCTCAGCTTTCTAACGACCTATCAAACTCCACTGAATGGTTTGAAGAATGTAGAAATTTAGGGGTTTGGAGAAATAAGAGAAAAACAAGAGTTACTTCATTCAAACCTCTAAATATCTACATTTCTGGAATTGTTCAATAGAGTTTGACAGCTCGTTAGAAAGCTGAAATCCTGGGCTACACGATAGTTGAAAAAAAAATTAGAAAATTAACGCAAAAATTAAGAAAAAATATTTCAACTTCTGATTAGGGGGCATTTTTTCAGTAATTAGGGGGCAAAATTAAATACAGTCGACTCTCGATTTACATACACTCTGGGGACCGACCCAGTCGTATGTTAAATCGGGGGTAATTTGACGGAGTTTATTATTGAAAAGACCGGCCCAGCTGTATGTTAAATCGAGGGTGTATGTTAAATCGACCGTATGTTAAATCGAGAGTCGACTGTACCCCTCATTGAGAAACTTTTTAAAATTATTTTCTGACCGGACTGAAAAGCAACCCTGGTTCAAAAAAACGGGCAGCCGACGATTGCGCCATTTCAAATTGCGCCAACTCAGATTGCGCCACATTCAAATTGCGCCAATGCAGATTGCGCCACTGCGAATTGCGCCACTGCAAAATGCGCCAAAATCGAATTGCGCCACTGCAAATTGCGCCATTACAACCCTGCCAATTTTTGGTCATTTTACTGAAATTGATCATTGAAGGACATGAAAACAGTCATCCCTAATACTGGAAGGGAACAAAATCCGTTGAGATCAGATTAAAAAACACATTTGCTTAACTTTAATTGAGTATGTAGTGGCGCAATTTGATTTTGGCGCAATTTTCAGTGGCGCAATCTGATTTTGGCGCAATTTGCAGTGGCGCAATCTGAATTGGCGCAATTTGAAATGGCGCAATCGTCGGCTGCCCAAAAAAACACTACAAAACGTCAACATTTTGCACCATAAACATGCTTTGTGTTACTTTTAATCAATATACAGGAGTCACATACAAATAAGTGTGCTATTGTAAATATGTTTTCTATTCATTCGTTTGACCTCACAATGGCCTTGCTATATGTATGAAGGTATGCTCAACCAACCAGCCAAACATTTTCAAATCCTTGCTGTGCAAATTATTCTAAGGCTGTAAATTTTTTTGGAAAAAACAATTTTCAATCTTTGCTGTCAAGTAATAATCGGCAGAAAAACAATTAAAACAATTTTGGTTGATTGTTACAAATTTACCTAAAGCGATCTTTTTGTATCTGTACCAAAAGAAACAGTGTAGTTGGTGTTAAATCTTCAAACAAGTTAATTAAGGAGTAATTTTGGTCCTTATAGTTTGTAATTTATGTCTGGCATTCAGCGATCTCTACTTCTACTACCTCTAATCGATTTCCTTGTATTGTTAGTGAATGTACAAAAAGACGCTGTTTTCCCTTCCTTGCCACATTCTTATCAATTGCTTGCATTAAATAAGATCCAATTATAACAGTGCTATTTCTCACTTTTTTCACTTCCCTATGCCTTGATTTGGTCTTCGAATCAGAAGTTGTTTGGATAATTTTCTAGCAATCTCATTCTAGTAGGGTATAGTGTTAGAGACTGAATAGCCCCAGCGAGAAACCGAGACGAGTAAATCGACACCGAGCGAGAAACGAGTAGGATAAACCCGAAATTTCGGAGAGTAGAAACCGATAATTTTCAGCTGTGACTCGTCTTGCCTTCAACACTAGCTATTATCCGCCCTTAGGCTGCGCTGAGAACTTTGCATAGAGTTAAGTGGCTGATGGAGAAACGAGAACGAGAAACCAATTTCAAATTTTCGGAAAATTATTATTTTAATGTCTTGTCTTTGTCTCTAGTTAAATAAAATATTTTTTAGACAATTTAGACAATATGGGTCTAAAACTATTTGTACCATGTCTTTTTCTGTGCCTATTCACTTATTCGTCTTCTGCCGCAGATATTCTAATAATGCCCAGCTCTCTATACCCTGTCCACCGCTTCACTATGCGCCATTTGGCAGAAGAGTTAATAAAAAGGAAACACCAGGTCACTTGGTTCGAGTATGGTCTCAAGAAGGTAATGGTCTCATCCACAGATATTTTACTAAAAACAAAACTGTTTTGCAGTCGGACATATCTCTGCCAAAGGGCTTTAAAGAAGTTTTTGTGCAAGTGCAGACTCCCAACCAGGTAATTCACAGTTTTTGTAAAAAAACTGATTTGTGTTACTTGCAGATGATTCGCGACATATATGAACACCGAAACCACAGTATGCATGCCAAACTCTGGGAACCCGACTACTGGAATCCAGCAGAGCAAAGCGGTGGATGGTTAGCTTCCATCGAGTTGTGTGACCAACTGCTGTCCCACAAGAAGAGCAGAAGTCAGTTTGATGAACTGGTAGCTAAAAAGTTTGACTCGGTGGTTGTTGATGATCTATACAACCCATGGTAAGTGGCTTTCTGATTAAATAGCTTATGGAATATCCATAATGTGCGCAATTTGAATTTGGCGCTGCCCGCCGCCGCTATTCCACTGTATCCCGGACTCAGCGAAAATAATCAGCAAATCGGCGAAAATCATCTTAACCTTGAAAGTCACATTTCACTCTATCTTCAAGTGCAAGATTTCTAACTATAGAATTTTACAGTTGGTAGCTTACACTTAACGACTAGGGGAAATCTAATTCAGGATGAGTAGTTGTTTTTCTGAGTGAGAAATAAAAAGGGCTATTTGGAGGCGCTTTATATAATGTTGAAAAAACGATTTTTCTTGAAATACTCCCTCTGCGCTTCGGGTTTTGCGCATCCCTCTGGTCTTTGAATTATTTTATTACTTTAACTTACACTGATTTAGTGGTCTACTGCACACTGGCCTGCAGAAGTCAGTGTTTGTCTACTGGTCGATAACTGGTTTAAGAACAGAATCTGCATGGGCTAATCAAAGCCCTAGTCCACCTTCCTATATTCCTGTCGCTGGTACTGGGTAGGCATGAATTCAACCAAACTAGTGTTCAAAAGTACTATTTTTCCAGGCTCACAGATGAGCTCAACTTCTGGCAACGCAGTTTCAACCTAGCCTCTTATATGCGTCACTTGTACATCCACCATCACATTGTGCTCAGGAGAATTGATGCATTGGTTGAGGTGAGACTTCACTTGTAATAATATAGAATTTTCAATTGTTCATTTTAAGAAACACTACCCTGGCAGAATTATTCCTAACACTAGCTCTAAGAACACAACCAAAGGCATATCCCACACATCTTCTGAGACAATTGCAGAGGCTTTTATCATGGAGAGGAATGCTTCCATCAACTTTGTCAACCACCCTCCGATATTCGACTTTGCTCGACCCTACATGCCTAGAGTCAATTTCGTGGGTGGTTTGCACTGCAAAAAAGCCAATAAATTGCCGGATGTAAGTAAATTTTTAGTTAAAGAGTGGGCCCCTACATAGCGCGATCATGCGAAATCATTTATTGCACATCATATGTTCTTGATGTGTTGAATTTATTTTAGCACATTTTTACAAATTCTTAGATGGAAGTACGGATGTTGTTTCTTTGTTCCTATCTGCATTTCTAAGATTAGTATCAAAAGGGGTGAATTTAAAAAGGAAAATTGAACAATTAATTTAAATGAACTCCCCGGCATATATCTCTCCACGTATATTAAACACATTTTAAGATTTTTTTGTAGTTCGGAGAACACGTTCGAGCTCGTCCTAACCAGTGCTGGCATTTCAAAATTTCCGGCTCGGGATCTGGCTCCCGGCTCCGTTGGGGCAAATTTTCCGCTCCGGATCTGGCTCCCAGCTCCGGGAGGAAAAATTTTTGCTCCGGATCTGGCTCCGGCTCGGAGCCGGAGCGGAGCCGGATCCAGAGCGGGAGCAGAGCGGTTCTGGCTTCGGTGAAAGAAAGTGTCAACGAAATAACTGATAGAATGAGCCATATTAACAAAAATATGATAATAAGTACAGTACAGGAACACAGTGATAACGAATACCGTATTCTCTCTAGTAGAACATCACTCTCTAATAGAACGCCACCTTCTAGAGCCAAAACTAGGGGTAAACCATGTTTTATTGCATTTTTAACACAAAGTCAAAAAAAATTTGGAGGTTAAAAAAACGCCATGGCGTTCTATTAGAGAGAATATGGTAAATTGGGAATAACAAACACACAAAACCCTCACAAATCAATCAAATATCCGGTAAGCGTCAGCAGCGCTTTCTCGCGAATGCAGCCTTTTGAGTTTAAGCGGTGGAGGGTCGAGAATGGATGAAACAATGATAGGCGGAAACTAAGAGCATAGCAAAATTAACATTAGGATTCCTGTCGCGAGACAAACATTTACTTGGGTTTAATTATATAGACAATCCATAAGTGAAGGTTTTTGCCACAAAAATTATTTTTATGCGACAGTAGTTTTTATATCCGAACTTTTCGGAAAACTAAATAAACAAAAACTGGTTCCAAAATGGCTCGGGGAGTCCAAATTTTACGCTCCAGATCTGGCTCCCGGCTCCGTCGATACAAACTTTCCGCTCCGGATCTGTCTTCCGGCTCCTTCGGGGTAAATTTTTTCCTCCGTATCTGGCTCCGACTTGAAGCCGGAGCCAGAGCGGAGCCAGAGCGGATTGCCAGCACTGATTTAACATGCGCTCGCCTACCCTAAGCCTAAGTTGAAGGAATAGGCCTGGGAGATATATGCTGGGGAGATATATATCGATAACCGTTAAACCTTTCTATAATATAATACGCCTCAATTTGAACTTTTTTATTTCTGAGTTTTGGCCTAGATTTTGAGTTTTTCGCCATGAGTTTTTTGACTCAGAAAAACACCTAATTTTTCTGAGTCAAATCTTGCCCCATCGTTAACTGTAGAATTTCTCGTATATTATACGAGAAATTTTACATTTATAAAACACGTGGAAAAATCTGACTCAGGATGAGTGGGTGTTCATCCTAAGTCAGAAATAAAAAAAGTTTAAATGAATGCGTCTTATATGTTCCTGATTTTTCTAGCTTTTGATTATATTTCACTGACTTTTACAAGACTGGTTTCAGAATAATCATAAAAAGTCTGAATAATCAAATGAAATATCATATAAATTTGTTGTATATTTTGAAAATTAGAACTTTTATCATAAGATTCCTTTGCCACTTTTGATTCAAAATACAGTCAGATACTTTACCGTATTTCCTCAAAAAGAGCCCCGGGAAGTTCTATTTTTTAACCAAACTATTAATTTTACAATTTTAGGATCTCGGCAAATTTGTAAATGCTTCCAATGACAATTTTGGCTTCATCCTCATCTCCACTGGTTTTACAGCTCAATGGAAGCTTGCCCCTCAGCAGACTGTTGTAAGACAAACTTTTACTGCTAGCAATATTAGTGATTTTTACACTTTTTCAGGAAAACATTGTTGAAGCCATTCGAACGAAACCCGAAATCCGCTTCGTTTGGCAATACAACGGTCTGCCTCTCGAAAATAAGCCTGAAAACTTGTGGGTAGCAGATTGGCTGCCTCAACAAGACCTACTAGGTTTGTCTCGATATTTTTCAAACGTTATTTTTTGTATACAGGTCATGCGAAATGCCGTGCCCACATCTCTCATGGTGGTCTGAACAGTGTGATTGAGAGTGTATGGCATGGAGTGCCTGTAATTGGCTGGCCACTCACCTCAGCTGGTTATGACAACTTGTTGAGAGTGACTGCCAGGCAAGCAGGCATTATGCTTGAGTCAAAACAGCCCTCTAAGATTGAACTAATCTCCGTAATCAATAGAATCTACATCAGGCATTTTAAGCAGGAGATGCTTCTATTCCAGGTACTCTAAATGCGCTTTTGTATTGGGCCTCGACTTTTTAGATTATTTTATGTATTCCTTAATTATTATAATAATCTTTTTGTGACAAGCTTATTATTTTCGGAAATGATTCTCAAACAAATTATCGTGCAAATTAAAGCTAAAAAGATGAGCTAGCCGTATATTATGCGGTACTCCATTAATTTAAAATCGTGTTCTCGGAATCATAGTTGGATCGCCGCCGCCGCCGGCGGCGCCGCCAGGCGGCGGCGGCGGCAAAATATAAGGTGCCGCCGGCGGCTGAAAATGAGGTCGGCGGCGGCGGTGGCGGTGCGGCGGAGTAAATAGGCTGCGGCGGCGGTGGCGGCGATGTGGCGGCGGCGGTGGCGGCGGTGGCGGCACCACCAATTACAAAGTGCCAAAACAATGCTTGTTTTGAATGGTCATCTTACGAAAATATGATAAAATGACATAATTTAGAATTTTACTGTTCTCTTGAAAAATTTTATTCTATGACAAACATAAATTAAACAGAAATTTTTTTTGGCAGTGAAGCGTTAGCTGGCGGCGGCGGTGGCGGCGATGGCAGCGCGGCGGCGGCGGCGAAATAAAAAGTGCCGCCGGCGATGGCGGCGGCGGTGGTGGCAAAGCAGCGGCGGCGGTGAAATTTAGCAAGATTTTTGCGCCGCCGGCGGCGGCGCCGGCGTCGGCGGTGTTGTTGGCGACGCCGCCGGCGGCGGCGGCGGTGGTGGTTTTTCGGAGATGCACAACTATGCTCGGAATTATATTTTCTTTTGACCCACTTTTGAAGACTGCTCTTCGTCAAGTTACCTTTATTCTGTAGCCAGTGAGATGAGCTACACAATGAGGGATAACTTGCTAAAGAGCAATAATCAATAATCGAACAAAAACACTATGCGTTAGGGAGTGGAGCATAATTAGAGGAAATATGGTAATTTGGATACTAGAGGTCATCCACAAAAAGTAGGTCAAAAACAAAATGCGATTTTGAATCAGGAAGAGAATGCTTAGAGTAATACAATATCAAAAAATCTTATTCCGACCACTGGAGACCACCAACATTGATTACAAGTGTCTTTATATCAAAATATTGTTTCATATTTTATTTGCACCGCTGTAACCAGTCGAATGTTTAGGATATGGTTGTGGATGTGCCATACACAGAACTCAACCATTCAGCATTCTGGGTTGAGTTTATTGTGCGTCATCAGGTATGATTTACGAAAATACATGGCTAACATTTTAAACAGTGTTTTTTTTGCAGGAAGTTCCACACGCCCGCTCAGGTGCAGATGAACTGAACATTTTGCAGTATTTCCTGGTGGATGTGATCAGTTTTGTAATCAGTGTGCTTGTGCTGCTTGCTATGGCTGTGTACTATGCTTTGAAACTGTTGATCAAAGTCGTATTATTTTTGTTGCTGCTGCCATTCTCCAGGTCTAAAGGCTCATCCACGTCAACTTCTTCTTCTATTAGTGCTAAATCTTCAGGCAAGAAAGCAAAAGAGCCAGTCAGCAGTAGCAAAAAGAAAAATTAAAGACAACTAACAATAGATGCTTTGAGGCTTTTTACTATAAATCTCTACTGAATTTTAATAAATTTGATATTATAAAACTGTAAATAGAGCACAACAAATTCTCACAGGGGCTCTTACGTAGGATTTTTAAAAATCCAGTTCTCTGAATGCAACGTAGTTTTATTATCAAATCGAACATTCTCGACTAAAACCGAACCGGATCAAAGATTTTAGGGTACTTATGCTGTCTTTATACATACCTAATTTTTAAATTTATTTAGCAAAGGAATTTTGATTTTTTACAAAATTCTATATCGTTCATTTGCAAACATACAATTTGACTTAAGTTAACCATCGCTTGGCACTTGAACTCACTAGAAAAAACCAAGGCGAAAAAAACGACCAGAACTACACTAGAGCTGATTTTAGTCTTAACAATTTCTAGTTTTTAGATTAACACTCGATAAAGCGGATATTTGGTTATTCTCAGCGTCTAGTTACTAATATACAATTATCTTTTTTTGTATCAACTCACTTACGTAATTTAAAAATAGGCAATAAACACCTTTTCTGTACTCTGCACTCTTGCTCACCCCTTTACTACTTCAAATCACATGCTCTGTTGAGCCCGAAATGTGCTCTACACCCACTGCTAGTCCGCACAAACAACTTTTTGACTTCTAAGATCCAACTGGCACATACACTCACCAATACTCTCACCACTACCACTAACGTCAAATTGACTCTATTTTCGGGACAACAAGGTTGGTTAACAGATTGCTGATAAGCCTTCCTGGTTCTCCATATTTCAAACTCTATATTAAAATTTTTAAAAAATTATTCAATTCGAAAAATGGTTGAGTCAACTAATGGCAAAAAACCACCCAACAATAATTTACTGATAGTTGGTAACGTGAGCAGCACAACTGTGGAAGAAGAAATCCCTCCAAATGGAATGCTTATATTTGACGCCAACTTTGAAAGTGGTTAGTATTGATTTATTTCAGCTAGGATTGAAACTTAAATTATTTGAAAGAACCGATCGCTATTTTAATTGATTAATCTTCTGAGCGGCGAGCCCGTGGATTTTTTAGAAACAATATCCGAAAACAGATGCAAAGTGTATTTCGAAAAGAAATGAGTTCACACTATCTAATGAATGTTTTTTTTGCAAAACATTCATTACTTTTAACATGAGTCTAATTCAAGGCCGCAAATAATTATTCGTAAAATAAAAAAATTGTATCCCAAATTTTATAGATAAGTACTGGTTAAGTCCATGATCTAATTGCAATTTTTTCAAGGAAATCTAGGGAGAGTAGATGTGCTTGGGCCGAACGAGTATGACTTGTTTATTCGACCAGATACCTGCAACCCCAAACATAGAGTTGGTTCTACTTTTCTGTCCATAACGCTAAAGCTAATCAGGTTTTAAATTTTTACTATTTTAGCTAAATCGAATTGTATAATAAATTTTAGAGGTGGTGTTCAACATAGTCAATTTCTCTAAGCTGAGAACTCTATTTGACTCAGGTGCAGCGGCTCCAGTATTTAAAACTGATGCGGACAAAGTTTGGTCAGTTAGTCCTCAAATATTTGTGTATGTCAAGTTGCAATTTTAATATAATGAATACGTTGCAGAACCGAATATCTGCCAAGCACATCTACTACTACAGAAGTCAGCCACACGGTGACCGCTTCATTTTGTCCTTTGTGCATGTGTTCCAGACCAAAAATGAACACAGTGAATTTGCCTACTGCATTCCTTACACATACTCCCAACTACAGAACTTCCTGATTGGACTGGAGGCTCTCAACTTGCCCTACTTCAAGAAAGAATCTTTGACATTATCAGTGGTCAGTCCCTAATTTGCTTGAAAATCGTCATAAAATGCCAATTTAGCAAAAGAGACGAGTGGATTTACTAACTATTGCGAGTCCAGCACATACTTGGGAACAAAACAAAAGGAGAAAATAGTATTTTTGATGGCTCGAGTGCATCCCGGAGAAAGCCCTTCAAGTATTGTACTACAAGGTGGAAAAGTGTTTAGCTTAGTAAGACTAATATTTTGAGCCGTTTAGGCTTTATCGAATTTTTGGTTGGATCAGATCCCAGAGCCGAACAGCTTCGATCCATGTACACCTTCAAAATTATTCCAATGCTCAACCCTGATGTGTTTATTTAGGTGCGTTTTTTTTGGTTGCTGCATGATTTACCTCTGATAATCAAATTTGTCCTTATTTTTAGACTTGAAATTACGAAAGTTTATTTTCAAAAATCGACATTTTTTTTTAATCCAAAAAAGTCCAACCGAAAAATACCGGTATTTATGTGCTACTACAATCCTACCCTAAACTCGGCGTAAACTGTTGAGCGTAGAAGGTGTACGACTAATTTATCAGCGTTTAAAATTCAAAAAAATTAATTTTTGTGTAAGTTTGCAGGAAACTACAGATGCTCTCTTATGGGCTTCGACCTGAACAGACAATGGCAAAGTCCATCTATATGGGCACATCCGACCATCAGTGCTGCCAAAAATCTTCTCATACATTTCAACAACAATCCAGTGAAATTACTTAAAAATTTCAGCTTTAATTTGAAAATTTTTTTTAGCGGTTGAACTGAGCCTTTGCATCGACCTGCACGCCCATTCTCAACAAACTAATTCTTTCTTCTATGGAAACATGCCTGTGAATACGTGTTTCGGCAAAAATTTGGATAGGCAGGTGGGAATGAGTGGTGAATAATATGGCAAAAAAACTTTTTTAGCTGTATATTCCCCACCTGCTAGCTCAATCTACCGATGACTATTCACTCCAGCTCACACAGTTTAATACAGATGTAGAAAAGGCTGGAACTAACAGAAGGTTGTGACATATTTGGTTTAGTATATACAGGAGCTTGACTATAAACGTTACAAGGGTGGGCAAGGCGCAGTTGGGGTAGCAAGTTTTGTAATAAAATCTTTTTATTATCCTAGAAAATTAAAAATGTATTTATTGAAATATCTTGCAGAGCGATGGGCGAGTTGCTGGATGCCAACTGCCTGTGCTACACTCTAGAAGTATCCTTCTTTCCTACCGTCCTAAGGACAATCTAGCCGCTAAACCGGTGCACTATCTGGAAAACTCATGTAAATTTATAATTCTCCCATTTAACAATTACTTTATACTTAAATTTGCAGACAAACTGCTAGGAGAAAATCTATGCATTGCTGTGCTCAACTACAGCCAAATTTTGAGTGCCCAAAGAGAAATCGAAATTCAACGCTCTTTTGAGACTTTCCTGTCCAGGAGGTGTATAAATTCTTTCAAACAGGTCTGTTTATAGGTAAGCTTCTGCTAAAACGTTAGGCAAGTTGTGTTATTCAGATGGGTGGAAAGTCCAATTCCACCAGGTCACTGAGTCAAATAGTGACTAGTAGCAGGGGAAACAGCAGTAGGAGCACTCCAACCAAATGAATGGATGGATGCCTTATTTGTCTTTTTGCAAACAGTGAAATGTAAAAATTTGCAATAAAACTTTGAAAAGATAAAATTTACCTTTATTTATGAAACATTTAAACAATAGTATTTAATTGAGAATTTTATTACAAGGCTTTTTTATTAGTAGTTTGGTGGTATGCGTAGTTTTAGTGATTTAACTGTCTCTTAATTGCAGTCTCACACAATATCCTCGATGTCATTGTCTAAATCAGCACAGTGTTCTTTGAGACTAGCCACTAAACTATCAGTTTCAAGTCCCATTTCACAAAAGTTAGCCAGCACTTTGCCGTATTTCAACGCATATGGATTCTAAAAACAAAAGTTGCTTAACCCCTTTTTTCGCAAATCAGTTTTTTGCAAAAAATTGAATCGAAATCAAATATGCATTCTAAAGCACACTTCCTCCTCTACAAAATAAGATCATATAATACTGTGAGTGTTGATGGAATCATAAAGATAGAATTTTTATGTAAAAAAATGTTTTTGAAGTTTTAGTCAGTTTCTAAAAAAAAAAATCCGTGGGTCGACTGGCATTCCTGCCAAAACCACTGCGATAGAAATACTCAGCACAAAGAACTGGTCTAGAAGAAACAGGAGTTACAATCGGCTTTTTGCGTGTTAATTAAATTCGCTTGCTAATACTCGTTTGGCTAAATCTCATTTTGCCTAATCTCGTTTTGCTAAATATTTTTTGCCAAATTTCGTTTGATCAAGTCTCTGTTTGCCTAATTTTATTATTTCCAAATCTCTCCTAGCTAAAAAAAGAATATGCGAAAATAATAGTTTGATAAATTCTTAAAAGTCTTTCCATTCAAAAAAATTACTTTTCCAAAACTGAAGCAGTCTCTGCTAAAAGCATGAACCAACTCATGATGACAATCCAGATGTTCATCTAAATGACTGGATATGAATCAAGCGCTCGTTGCTGAGTATTCACATCCAGAACCACTTTTTGCACAAGTGCTTTCATTTGAGAGTCCAAGTATTGACGTTTCTACATATTCAAATTATAGGTTCCAAAAACTAAATTTTATAAGCGAAAACCTTTTTGAGAATATCAATTTGGTGGTCTAACGAGCTTTTTTGTTTGTCTCACTCTCACCGTCTCTTTTAACCATCAAAGAAAGAAGAGGAATGTCTCGAGAAGGCCAGATAGGATGATCTAGCGGGGATGCGATAGGACTAGGAGGTATATAGCTGGACGTGTTTTGGCCTTGGAAATCAGCCACATATTCTTTCATTATGCCCAAATTCCCGTATGAGCACACATGACTCCCACCACTACCAATGTCTGTGTTATTTTGACTGTCTCATATTGATCCTTGATTGTCTCTGAGTTGGTATTGTGCTTAAATAAAAAAAGGCGGCGTTAGTGTCATATAGGATCAAGCGAAAAACACTGTCATTTTGATTAACACCGGAATGCCTGATTGTCCTAAGAGTACATACTGGTGCAGAATTTCACGCTGAACACGATGGTGGAAAAAATATATAAAAAATCACTATTTGCGGGTCAGCTGCCCCTACGAACCAACCAAACAAGCCAATATTTCGACTTGACTATAAAATCAGGACTATAGAAATTTTGGACGCTACTGTCATATACTCCCCCCCCCCCCAAAACGACTTTTTGGGAGTGTCTAAAAACCATTTTTATGCAATAATTTTGCCATAAAGGGACCAGAAAAGCAGTTTAAAGGAGATTATGGGCTGTATTGGGAGGGAAAGGGAATAATACAGGGGCCAATTTTTTTAGCTGCTTTACCATGTTTTTCAACTCGGGCCGTGGCAAAAATAGACTCTATATGCATTTTATGATCAAGTGTACTTCTCGGAATCATGTCTAAGGTAAGTGCGTGCGCGCATCTCTAACTCTCAAGCCCCCTGCGCCCCCTTCGGGGCTTGGAGTTGAGATGCGCACACCCACATACCTTAGACACAAATCACTCGAAAGCGACTCTGGATGCATGAAAAAACATGCATACCAGAGTTATTTATGCGGTAGGCCCCAGTATTCAAAACTATGTTCAACATCTTTATTTTTCGACGAACAGCATTTCCCCTCGTTCTACAAGCCGGGCCAGAGGCCCAGCATCCAAAAATTCAGCCTAGCACTCAAAAAGTGCTAGGCCTATGAGTAAACCCGCGAGGTCCACCCCGCTGATTGGCTTGGTCCATGAAAAGTACTTACCGTATTTATTCTAATAGACGGGCAGTCTCTATTAGACGGGCAGTCTCTAATAGACGGGCACCCCCTGAGGGGGTTGAAAAATAGACGGGCAGTCTCTAATAGACGGGCACCCCTAAGCGTTTATCTACACCGCTTTGTCATATAAACCAAAAAATTATGTGTGTAAATTTTCAAAGTTTGAATTTGAAGCAGTTTTCCTCTTTTCTTTTTCCTCTTTTCCTCTTCATTCTCATTCTGTTTTCTTGTTCTTTGTTGTTTGGTCGGAGAATTATTTTCACTGGTTGTTCTAGTTTATGTTCTGTACATTTTAGGTGAGATAATGAGCAACAGCGAGCAAGATGGATCCGGATCACGCAAGCGCAAAGCATATCCAACCGAGAAGAAATTGCAAGCCGTCGACTATGCCAACAAATACTCCAAGGTCTCCGCCAGCCGCAAGTTCAACGTAAGCCGTTCAAGGATTCAAAAGTGGGTGAAACAAGAAGCGGAACTTCGAGAGGAGCGGTAAGTATTTTCTTTTCTCGTATACCTGTAATTTGTTATAATGCGATTTCTTTTCCATTAAAAATTCTAAGCGATTGGATGGAGCAGGTAGGCATCTTTCCTTTGCAGAACTCGATGATGAATTGGTTGTAAATAAAATTTTGGAGAAACCCGTACTCGCTAATCCTGAAAATTCTTGAACTATTGAGGTTGAAGAATAGAAGGGCAGTCTCTATTAGACGGGCAGTCTCTTATAGACGGGCACCCCCCAAGGGGGTTGAAAAATAGACGGGCATGCCCGTCTATTAGAATAAATACGGTATACTTATGCCTGCACCACAAATTCCTGGGTTTGAAAGCACCCTTAGACGCTTAGAGAATTAATACTCTAAGGATCCCAACCATCTCGAGAAGTGGCCCCTTTATTATTCCCTTCCCCTCCCAATACAGCCCGCAATCCCATTTAAATTGCTTTTCTGGTCCTTTTTATGGCGAAATTATTGTGTAAAAATGGTTTTGACCATCCCTAAAAAAGTCGGTTTGGGGGGGGGTATATGGCAGTAGGTCGATTTTGGGGGAGGGGTGGGGGTATATTACAGTAGCGCTTTTGGGGGGGGTATATTACAGTAGCGCCAAATTTTGAATACTGGGGCCGACCGCATAAATAACTCTGGTATGCATGCATTTTAATGCATCCAGAGTCACTTCCGACTGATTTGTGTCTAAAGTACAGTCGACTCTCCCAATAACGAACCCCTGAATAACGAACTCTCTCAATAACGAACACTTTTGTTGGTTTGGTTGGATTTTCGATAAAGTACTTATAACGGACCTTTTCAATAACGAAGTCTCTCAATAACGAACACCTAGAGCCGGTCCCCAGGGGTTCGTTATTGGGAGAGTCGACTGTATGTGGGTCTCAACTCTAAGCCCCCAAGCCCCCTTCGGGGGCGCAGGGTTTTGATAGTTAGAGATGCGCGCACTTTTTCTCATGAAATCGGGGTCGAGAAACACGAATATAAGGTTATCTTTTCCATCTGATCACTCCCCGTGGAGGGGGGGGATTCTATAGTGCAACCATTATTTTTACGTATGAAGCTTCAAGAGGGCATATCTCGTCAATTTCTATTATCAAACACAGTGATTTATAGCTTACAAGAAAGCGCAGATTGCAGGCTTTCAAATGACATATCATTGAGGTATTCCCGAGAATTCAATGTAAACATTTTGCTTCAAAAAAAAATGTGTCATTTTTCGAAAACGTTGTTTATACTGATGTGATAACAAATGTGATAACGTCCTTTTTTTAGTTATCAATGTATACCATTCGACAGAACAAGAAAAAGTGCGCAAAAAAAGCTTTGAAGTGGGGTAAAAAAGGCTTCGGAGTGTTTAGCAAGTCTTTCAAAAAACCTCAAAATCAGTTTTGACGTGCAGTGTCAAAATTTAGGGTTTCCTGAGCGAAATATAAGTTTTAACGGGTGGTCCAAAAGTTCTGTTACAAACTTTGAGATCTTTTTTAATAATAAATTTATTTCACAAAAGCATGTTCAACCACTTATTTTGTAGCCTTAATCTTTCTCTTTCTAATGGTATATTTAACTTAGCTTGATTATTTTGGATAAGTAACCGTTTGGCTTCAAACACTTGTGAGGTTATTTTAAGAAATTTACCAGCGTTTTCATCACCTTTAGTGATCAAACTTTTTATTGAATTTCGAGCGTCATGACAAAATTTTATCACCATGTTGTAGCGCAGCTCAAGAGCTACAAACCCCATATTACAGAATAATTTTTGAAAATTTGATTGTTGAGATATGGCCTTTTGGAAAAAATCAATTTCTTGAAAATGACCAAAATGCAAGTTTTTGCCAATTTTCGGATTTTGGTCATTTTTCAAGAAATTGATTTTTCCCAAAAGGCCATATCTCAACAATCAAATTTTCAAAAATTATTCTGTAATATGGGGTTTGTAGCTCTTGAGCTGCGCTACAACATGGTGATAAAATTTTGTCATGACGCTCGAAATTCAATAAAAAGTTTGATCACTAAAGGTGATGAAAACGCTGGTAAATTTCTTAAAATAACCTCACAAGTGTTTGAAACCAAACGGTTACTTATCCAAAATAATTAAGCTAAGTTAAATATACCATTAGAAAGAGAAAGATTAAGGCTACAAAATGAGTGGTTGAACATGCTTTTGTGAAATAAATTTTATTATTAAAAAGATCTCAAAGTTTGTAACAGAACTTTTGGACCACCCGTTACGTCAAAACTGATTTTGAAGTTTTTTTAGAGACTTGCTAAAGCCTCTTTTACCCTACTTCAAAGCTTTTTCTTGTGCCGTTTTCCTTTCTCTGTCGAATAGTATACATTGATAACTTATTTGATAACTTATAATTATTCTTTATTCGGTTCTTAAGTATCAACAAGGTTTTCAAAAAAATGACACAATTTTTTCTTTGAAGTAAAATGTTCACATTGAATTCTCATAAATACCTCAGTGATATATCATTTGAAAGCTCGAAAATCCGCAAATCTTTTCACCATCGTGTTCAGCGTGAGATTTTACACCACTATGTATTCTTAAGACAGTAAGGCATTCCAGTATTAAAGGAGGACAGACTTTAGGGGAGGGGCGCATTTGACTAGAAAGTGGGTTTTTGCAAGCTTAAATTGATTTTTTTATTTATAACCCTTGATTTTTTGACATTAATCGATATTACTATGAACCCACCCGACGAAAAACACAACAAATTTTCTTTCGTAAATTTTTTCAACGTAGTCCTCCTGACAATTTTATACTAAAAATGTAGCCCTACTTTTAGGCGTCAATTTGCGTACTAACTTGTAAATAATGATGACCACTGGATTACTTAGAAAAAATTAAGTTCTGAAATAGTTCCGAAATATCTTTAAACCGACACCTTGAGTGCGGCCTTGTGAGGTGTTGGTTAAAGGCTGTATGTAGAAGATGGAGATTTGATTAAAAAAAACCTTTTCAGAATCGGCCATCCAGTTGACTGAGAACAAGTCTCCGACACATGTGCCTATTTTGTGATCCTCACAGTAGCAACCATAGGAAGGCTCTTCCGGATTAGAAGCCGTCATTGCAAAGACTACAAAGACAAATTTCAAAAATGAAGTTTTAATGATTTATATATATGCCTATACAGTCAACCCTCGATTTAACGTCACTCCTGGGGACCGGCCTTAGGGTGACGTTGAATCGAGGATTGACTTATCTAGTTTAAAAATTATCGGGTTAGGTCAAACGCAGTAGCTTAAGAACGCAGCAAATGCAGGGTTGCGTATACAGCAGAAGCTATTATTGGGTTGGGTAAACGACAGTGGCGCCAATCTTGTGATTTTCGGTCAAAACTTTTGTCGTCGCCTGGTCAAAAAACAAACACCCTCCCTCTATTTAACGCCTCTTCTCCTAGAAGCCAAAAATAACGGCCGCTTAACTGTCACCCCAGGAGACCGACCTTAGGGTGGCGTTTAACTAAGGGTGGCGGATAATTAAGATGGTGGATAACCGATGCTTGATTGTATTTTTAATACGACAGGGCTGCCATCTCAAAATTAAAAAAAAAGACATTTGGTCGAAAAACAGGAATTTGAAGGAAAAAATCCATTTTATCTATTGCTTATTGCCATTTTGAGTGAAAAAAAAAGATTTTGACTAAAACTTCAAAAATAAAAAAAGATTTGGGGTCCCAAAAAGGACAAATCTTTTTAAAAAGGACATATGGCACCCCTGTAGTACGACTATTAACTTACCTTCGAAATCAGCAGGCAGTATTTTGCCCTGAAACATCGATCCAGCCTCACAAGCTTCTAGGTAGAAGGTCAACTTAGAGTACTGTTTGTTGTTGTGCATTTGATGCAGAGTGTCCGAAAGTTTTTTTGCAGTAAGCTAAAAACAAACGTTTGTCTTAAAAACATAGAAGATCAAAATGGATTGCCACCTAAAATGACTTAATTTCCACCTTTTTCTAAAATTTAAAACTTTTTCTAAATTTGTGATTTTTTACGTGATTCTTTTTTTTAATGCAAAATTCAAAAGGGGTCGGGATTTAAGTCAATAGGATTTCAGCCATTAAAAGTAGTCACAGCCAAGCTTTAAAAAGAGACAATACCTCATCCGTGGGAAAAGAAACGAAGCCAGGAGATCCATGGTCAGCCAAGTATACAAAAATCTTGTCCTGATTAGTGCTAAAACCGATGAAAAAACAACCTGGATATAACAACACCTCTGAAGACCGGCTAGAAGTGCCGTTCAGTGCTGTCACGGCACCGCGGCCGGTGCCGGAATTTCAAAAGTTGATGCCGATATTTTGTAGGTCTAACTTTTTTTTTCTTTTGGTCTAGTCTTCACCGTTTTAAACGAAATTGTAATGTTAAAATGAAATTAAACCCCAAGAAATTGTTTAAAAGACTAGTGTACCAAAGCAAACTTCTATTTTGGGTGTTCTATCATTGCTTATTCATTTTAAATGCTTGCTTTTGAGCCAAAGTTATAGATTACTGGAACTGGTCTCCAAATGACTGAAAATTCACTCTTCTTAGATGATTTTTACTAACTATTCTTTCTGTCCCTGCTAGGTTAGCAAGATTTAAACGTCACTTTTCACACTTTTCAGTTTAAATTTACAACAACGAAGCACAAAACAATGTTCTGTACGGGCGCATTCATTGCGTTCAAAATACCATACCGGCACGTATTTTCCGAGCTGCCATATATCGAACGAATTAATTGGTGTTTTTTCGACTTATAAAAAAATTTCCGGTGCGAGGGTACCGGAAATACATTTTGGTACATAGATTGTACTAAAAAGACCGTGGTTTCGTAAAGTTTTACCGTCAAGTAATTCATGGAACTGTTTTTCTATCTTTTCTAGTCATTCACTGCTTTCTTACCTTTCCCTTACCGGTACCGCACCGGTGTCCGGTGCGGTGCCCGGTGCCAAGATTTCATAGGCCGGTGCCCAGTGCGGTGCCTGCATTTTTAGATCTATAGCACTGGTGCCGTTATATCGACGGTAAGTCGAAGGTAAGCTTTGAATTTCTTTGTTGGTCAGCCAAAGCAGGCCTTTTCACAGAGTCGTTACATCGCGTCACCGTTATATGCAGGTTCGACTGTTTTTAAAGTTTAGCATAGTTATGCCATGGTAGGGTCACATTCATTTAGCGATATTTCATTCATTTTCTCTGACTTTTTTCTGACTTTTTGAAAAAAGTTTTTACCATCTGATAGCTAAGATTTCAGCCTACAAAACGATATTTTCAGAGACAGGAAAAAAACACCTTTTTAAAAAACGCCACCACTAAACCAAGCTTTTCACCAAAAAGCCAGCCCGTAGGCCAACGATTTTTCAAACCCTGGCCCGAAAAATACAATTTGCAGCCTGTAATCTTAGCTATCAGGTGGGGAAAACTTTTTTTTAAAAAGTCTGAAAAAAGTCAGAGAAAATAAATGAAATATCGCGAAATGAAATGTCGCGAAATGAAAGTGCAAAACATCACTGACCCTCACCTTTTGATGACCCGTCCATTGCCTCCAGTAACTCCTGAAGCATTGCCAGAAAGAATGGCTAGAAATTTTTGGAGGTAACATCCTCTGCTTTATAATCAATTTTGACTTCCGCATACACCTCTGGCACTCCCGACTCTAATGGAGCATTGAAAATTTTGCCAGGATATGGATTGCTGCAATTTACGGACAAATTGTTGTTGTATCTGATTTTGTAATACTGCTCACTTTTCATTGTGGGCAATATCGTCGTACATCATTGTAATTATGTTTTCTTCTGGAATACCATGGCTTTTTACCAGATGATAGGCGTGGCAAACATCCGCCTTCGGTTAACTTCTTTTTAATTTGAAAAAAGAGATAGATTTACTTGATGACGATAATTGCTCCAATCCTTTGAGCTAGCTGCTAACAGCACCCATTTTTTGTGCGCTTCATGACGTTTTCCATCTTGCCTAAATTTATATATTTTCAACAGTTGAACCCTAAAGTAAATTGTGAGGTACAGACGACCAGGGTTCGCAATTTTTGAAACGTACAGTATGCCAAGAACCTCCTTACTAGCATTTTAAAAAGTTTGAAAAATGCTAGTAAGAACCTAGTCAAAATTACTAGCATTTTACTATCATCTTTCAAAGTTTGAAAAACGCTAGTGACACTATCTAGCATTTCAAGAATCGCAGAATACTTTAAAATTTCGAACTTAGTTTTTCATCAGCTGGTTTAAAATTGTTATCTTAATTTTTTTTTCAACTTACTGGTAGATGGCGTGGCAGGCACTTACAAACACTCCAATGAGAATGGCATGACAAAAGAATTTGCTGATCATTGCCAACTAAATTTGGTGTTACACGTGTTTTTTGTGCTAAGATCCATAACCGGCAACAAAAGATCGCAATATATATATTTCATGCGCTTCCTGTCTGTATATTCAGATTTCCATTTTTCATCCAAAATAGTGGATTTCGAATGCATTTAATGCAATATAGTGAAAATTCATAATTTTTTGACAACCCAATTTTGGCTATTTAACAGGGCGTTACTTAATTATTATGATAATAATGATTATTATTATACTAATTTTATCTGTAAATCAAATAAGCTTTAAAAATAAACACACTGCTATATACTCGGTAATGCTTGCCCCAAGGCGGAAAAAAAAGTGTAAAAGTTGAATTATTAACACTCGAACACGCGAGCGGCACTTTAGGTCCGTTGCAATCAGAATTTCATGGTGATCATTTTTAATAAATACACTATGGGTGGTTGGATATTCGAAAGTCGGGTAAAAACGCTATTTAAAAATTTTCAAATTTTCGAAATTTTTATTACGTTCAAGTCCATTTATCCAAGTCATTTTATAATCGACTGATAAAACTTATAAAAATGCTCTTTAAAGTAGAAATATATTTTCAAATTTTGAATTCCGCTCAAGACAATAAATATTTGAATCCTTAAAAAAATATAAAATTTTTTAATTTAAATATTTATTGTCTTGAGCGGAATTCAAAATTTGAAAGTATATTTCTACTTTAAAGAGCATTTTTATAAGCAATAAGACTACGCTAAACACGAATCCGGCGTCAGATATGTTAGTTTGACTAGAAAAGACAGAGTTTCACGTCAAAATGGTTTTAGGATAAATTTTTTGATTTTCTTTGGACTTTTGCTTAACACTCCAAAACTCGTATTTTCAATTTCTTCGAAGCTATATGTGGTGCAGTTTTTCTTGCTCTGTAAAATGATGTATAACAACAACCGAACGAACCGCCTTGACACACCTATTTTTGCATTTCCAAGTGACAACAACGTTTTTGAAAAATGACATGATTTTTTCTTTTGCCCGAAAATCTGAAATTTTAAACCCGTAAATGTCTAAACGATATATCAATAGAAAGCTCTTTTCATTCTTTATCGAACAAGTCATGATTTGTTAGCAGTCGATTATAAAATGACTTGGATAAATGGACTTGAACGTAATAAAAATTTCGAAAATTTGAAAATTTTTAAATAGCGTTTTTACCCGACTTTCGAATATCCAACCACCCATAGTGTATTTATTAAAATGATCACCATGAAATTCTGATTGCAACGGACCTAAAGTGCAGCTCGCGTCTTCGAGTGTTAAAGAACCATGAAACTTGATAAGCACAGCAATTGGAAAATTTTAAATTCGCGCGGGACCACCAAAATTTTGTCAATAATGTTTTCCAATTGTTTTTTATTTGCATGTAAAATTTTTTCAAAACATAGAACCGTTTACTAGTTGAGCCCAGCGCTGCTCGACATTGCCAGGTCGTACGACTTAACCTACTTTCCCTGCACCATAACTACTTATATCAGACTTATATCAGAATCTTATTTCAAAATCTACTTATATCAGAAATCAAATTCAAATTTTCAAAAAAACTCTCTAAAAAAACGAATGTATTTATGACACAACCTAATAAGTTAAATCTGATATTGGTGACCCTAGACTACTTTTAAAAATAACTTAGAATTTTTTGTGGGATCAGGTAAAGTGCTTACAAAAAATATCAAGAAAAAACACTTTTAGCCATTATTTTTAATGGAACGACTAATCCTATGTGGAGCGATACTTAAATAGTTACGGTAAACGGCATGTTTCACAAGCTAAAAATAAAAAAGAAAAAGCAGGCATTTCTAAAGAAATACCGTTAGCTGTTTAACTTTTTTTACCTCACAAGAAATGACGCTTACAAGTGATACAGAGTAAAAAGGTTAAAAAATCTGTATCAAAGAAATATTTTAGATAGTTATTGTATGACAGAAATATGTCGGCAGCTTTTTAAGTTTTTTTTCATGATGTTTACTGATTTCATGCTCAAGCTTAGACGAAAATAACTTGTGTAGTTTGTAGAATAATGTTTTATGCGTTGTTTTGGAGTATGATTCATACATTTTTTTTACTAATTTTTATCAAGCAATGTGTAAATAAATTTTTGGTCTTTTTACAGAAAAAAATTAATCGTCATTGTTCTGAGTAAATTTCTTTGGATTAGTTCAGTGGCGTAGCCACTGAACGGGGGATGGGATGCTGGTTTCTTTCACCTGCCCCGCCCTCAAATTTTTCCCTTATCGGTGCCCCTCCCCATCAGATTTTTTAACGGTGTAGGTGAAATGGCCGAAAATTTTTTGATGCCCCGCCCTGTCCAAAATTTGATCAGAGTATGTAAGGACGCGCTGAAACTTGTTTGTATTTTTTTTGCTTCGAAATATATACTTGAGCCCATCTTAACTTATTCTGACTAAATTTTGCCTAAGCATAAAATATCACATGAAAAACACTAGTGGATGAGACCAACGCAAAAACCTCCTTTTGTTGGATAAGCTGAAATAAGCATTAAACTTCTTAATTTTTCGCTTTTTTTTTCTATTATTTTAACTACACAAAAGATGGACTTAGATGGATGAAGAGACTTGGAAGAGGTTTTCGACTTGAATGGCCAGAGGCAAACGTGCATTTTCGTCATTCTCATGCTTTCTTATAGTCCCAAAATGCTTGTTTAGAGAAGTGTGTTATCCAGTATAAGGTAAAAATTTAATCTTTACTGACATTAGATCAATTCACGGCAAGACGATAGTCAAAAACTTAGGGCTCTAAACTCCAAACTTAAAATAAGGACGATTGGCTTTAGTAAAAACGTAAATAGGCTGTCCTCCTGACAGGTTTAATGTATGATTCTTAAACAGAAAGTCTGCAAGTAAGTACAGTGCTCTCTTGGGTTAACGTAAATTTTTGTTCCCGACTAGGTTCCGCACATTTTTTATCCTCGTTTTTTAACTCTTTTGCTCACTTCCTCAGATAGTTTCAGACCGAAAAATCGCAAGGATTGCGGTTTTACCAATCATTTTAGCAAACAAGATTTTTTTGGCTTTTAAAAGGCAAAACCCCGCTTTCACGTGACTATATTATAAAAGGTTTACTCTAAAGCGGGGATTTTCCCCTTTGAAGGCCAAAAAAAATTCTTTTGTTTAAACGATTGGTATAACCGGGACCCTTGCGATTTTTCGGTCTGAAACTATCAAAGGAAATAAGTTACCTGGTTACCGTAGAATTTTTTTTTTGTTTTATCCGAGAGTCTGTAGTCTATATACCGTAGAACGTGTAATTAGTGTGCTTCCCTCTAATTAACGTACTTCCCTTCGAGAAAAGTAAAAAAAACACCTCTTATCGAAAAAATTCGTGTGAGGGGTATGGCTTTTTGGTCTAATACCATACAAACAATGGCTTCCCCCGTGCCCAGGGTATAAAAATACAACCTAAATAATCTGTTTCATTAGACCTTTCATACTTTTACCCATTTAATGTTTTCACTTGGTATCCCACAGTCTTTCTTTGTATTATTAAATGGAGTTTAATTGAATGAAAGTTGAAGAAAGGGTTGTAAGAGGGGTGTATCCATACCTTCTCCTCCTTCCATTTCTTATTTTCTTTTCAGATCCTCCTTTCATTCCCTCCTTTTAATACAGCCATCAGCGAGCAGGGTTGTAAGGCTAGTGGCACTTTCTCCATCTACTATTTGAGTGTTTGCTATCAACCTCCCCCACCTGCATTCACTCATCCATAAATAAACGCTTCTACTACTAATACAGAAGTATGTGGGGGAAAGGGTGAGGGCAAGAAGGGGTTTGCACACCTTACCCATACCCACACACACTTACATTCCTCCCATTCATACAGAGCTGATCAATCCACTTCTACTTGTTTAAGTGGTTGCTGGCAGTAGTGGTCAGAGAGGTGTGTGATCAACCTTTCGTTTACCTAACTTGATTGCAATTAAGAGTTGTTTAACTGTCTTTAACCAGGCCTACATAAATAATATTAATGGGAATCGAACAGTCTTTAAACTTGTGCTTAGCAATTTAGATCGTTAACACGCATTTGAGCCCTTTGGATTTGAGCCCCCGCATTTGAGCCCCGCATTTGAGCCCCGCATTTGAGCCTCATAGCAAAAACCGACATTTGAATCGGGACACGGACATTCTCCGCCGGGTCATTTCACCGCCTGTATCATTTCACCGCCGGGTCATTTCACCGCCTGTATCTGTTCATTTTTTAAAGTCCGATTTTGTATCTATATATTTTTTCTGTGTTTTTCTTTGAAAATCGATATTTACTATACAGGTAGAAGAAGAATCTGAAGAGAATGAAAATGACACTTATTGAATTTGTTGTTTGTTCTAGTGTTACATTTAAATTGTTGAATGTTATCAATAAATTGCTTGCATATGTACCACTAGATTTGTTCTGTCGTTCTGTTAAAAATCAGATCTTGAAAAAAGCGTGAAACTCTAGGAACTTTTAATAACCTCGATCAGAACCTGAAGGGCGAGCCACTGATAAGCCCACCCAAAAAAATTAAATGGGGCTCAAATGCGGGGACTCAAATCAAAAAGGCTCAAATACGTAGTAACCATTTAGATTCCTTCATTAGTTATTCATATAGGGTGAAAGTACGAAATGCACACATTTTAGGTGTTCATAATCACTACAAATGGACTTGTAAAGATGCCTAGTCGAAAAGCCTTAAAAAAAGCATTTCGCAAGTGTAAGAAAAAATTGGATTCGGCAGCCTAGACATAAGGTCTTTGAATGGTAGTTTAAGGTAGTTTATGAACTAAAAAATTAAATTTTTAAATGTTTGTTTTTGTAACGATAATACTTGTATCATAAAAACCTTCCGTAAAGCCTGCATGAGCTTTATTTTTTGGAGCGTAATCGTTTTGCAAATGAGATCAATATATAGTAAATAGTTTGTTGCCGTTCTAGAAAAAGTTACACGTATTTTTTCACAAAAAATGTTGTGATCGAAAAATGACACCTAATTTTGAAATTTATTTACTTCGGGATATTCTGAACAATAATGAAAAATTAAGTGTGTTTTAGAAAGTGCATTTTTCCTCTACAAAATGAAATATATTCAGTATATTATAGGTAATGTCATTAAAAACTACTGACCCATTGACAGAATCCTTTCGAGCAATTTTAGTTTTTTTCTTAAAAAGGAGAGGTTCGGCGGAAAAGTTGCCCTTCTAAAAACATCCACCGCAATAAAAATATTCTCCAAGAAATTCTGCACCAGAATGTGCTGGTCTTACAGTCAGGGCTTCGCGTGTTAAAGAAACATACTCACCTGATCAAAAGTTGTCCCCGCCAATTCATAAGTTTTTCCGAATTATTGAACTTCTGTACGGATTTTTCAGCCTCGTTTCTAACAAAACCAGGTCTAAAATACAATTTTAACTTAAGTTTTTTTAGAAACCGAATTAGAGAAAGAAGTTCTATGACTCGGAAAAGTGTTTGGATTAGAGGGACGAATTTTTTAACAGGTGACCATGTCTTTTTAAGTTAACTGATTGTTGGATAGACGTTTAGTACTTTTTGTGCCAAATTTCACAAAATTACTAAGCGTCCCTAGGCGGGTTGGCCAGACTTGCGGACAATATTTTGCGGACGCAACGCTTGCGGACTAAATTTTGCGGACGAAAATTTGCGGATGGAGAGATTTGCGGACAAGATTTTGCGGACCAAATTTCGCGGACGCAACATTTGCGGACGAAGATTTGCGGACCGACTTTTGCGGATCAGTACTTGCGAACGAAAATTTTCGGACGCAATGTGACTGCGACTGAGTGACTTCGATTGAGGTCTAGGAAATCTTGCAGAATGAGAGAGATCTAGTAATAATTATCGTCCGCGAACCCTCGTCCGAAAATGTTCGTCCGCAAATCGTCGTCCGCAAGATTTGATCCACAAAAGTTGAGGCGCAAAACCTCGCACGTAAAGCTCCGTCCACAAAAATCACGTCCAGAAACACGCATCTGCAAAATATTGTTCGCAAGTTTGGCCAACCTCCCTAGGCCAGCTGATTACCTACGCATTTGGAATTTATTTTTCTAACTTTTGTTGAGAACTTTTTAATCCTAGAAGCTGCATTATTTCTGGATGTTCGACAACACTTACTACCAATCACTAAACTCCTATTAAGTCTAATTCACAATCAGACGACAATGCTGGATATACTTTGATATGACAACCATCTAAATTGCTTATGATTCACTTACAACACCCTTCAAAAAACCACTCCAATCACTGCACCCCACTGCCAAATGGTTGATCCAGTCAAACCATTTAGTCCACATTTATTACCTAAAAGTTTTACTGCCTATATTCCCACTATTTTAAATCCACTAAATCGCCTGTCATCTAAATGTTTATTGCTTGCAACACTGGTAAAGTATTTTTAATTATCTTTGGCTTGCTAGCATGAAGTAACTCAAAATAATTCTATTATTTTTTTTGTGAAAAAATAAGTTGTCTTGGTGGCGCCAATTTGTTGTCTTTGTCCACTTCTTTGTTGTCGTCTATCAGCCGGAAGAAAATAATTTGACTCTTCTCTTTTCCGATCTAATCGGCCTTGCTTGGCAGCGGGAGGTCCAGCTCCATTTTATGACTTTCTTTTTGTGTGGCTGCATGTTTTTATGCCTTTCAATTTGCTATTTCCTTTGACTGATCTGACCTTTTGAGTGGACAAGTTTTTTTGGAAGAAATATGAATATAATTAACCTCATATTGGCCCTTTTAGTTGGCTGACCGCAAAAACTAGTAGTTCTCACGGTTGGATGGTAAAAAAAAGATTTAACGTATTGTCCGCCGTCTTTTTCTATAAGCAATCCAATTTTTGTTTGAATTCGGTAGCTAAGAGCTTGTGAAGTGTAATAGCTCGTTTTATTTCCAAGCCAATTTATATGACTTAATATGACTGAAAATATCAATTAAAATTTTACAACAAACTGGCTAAGCATGCAGACCAAGACTATAGATAATTACCATGCCCGATATAGGTTTTTGAGGCTGGGAAAATATCTCTTATTTTCGTCCTACTTTCTAGAACTTTTTTGGAGCAAAGAGAAATTAATTGTTATTCATGCTGATGTGCCTTACTAAACTCACAATAATAGACTGGGCACAAAAAAGGGGAAATGAACTTGACCTTGTGTTACTACTGCTACTACTAATTTTTTTTATGTAAATCTAGAGCTGAGGTACTGCAGATTTTGGGAGTTAACTCAGAGAGGGGAATGAAAATTCCCAAAAAGGACATTTCAACCATTTCCTAAGTGAAAATGTCATTTATAAGCGAAAAAAGATTTTGACATATCATTTAGTTTTAGTTATAATTTAATTTATAATTTTAACTCGGAGTTCCGAAAAACGACGAATATTTTGCAAGGACTCTTTCCACTATCTTACCTAAGGTTGCTAAAATGGCTGGCCATAATCTCTTGGGGAGTATTAGAAAAATACACAAAAGTTTATGAATAAAGTTCATTGAGAAATTCAAAAATTATGATCAGTTAAAAACAGGGCTGCCATATGTCCTTTAAATATTTTTTATTTTTGAAGTTTTAGTCAAACTCTTTTTTTTTACTACAAAATGGCAATAAGCACTAGATAAAATGCACTTTTTCCTTCAAATTCCTGTTTTTTGACCAAATGTCCATTTTTCCATGGCAGCCCTGGTTTAAAATGACCCGGACATTTCTAGAATATTTCCGGGAATATACCCATTAAGCAACTCTAACACCACCCCGTTCTCCGTCTACGTCTTTTTAGGAGAAAAAATATTTTATGCAGCGAAAGCAAAATATTACATGTAAAAACAATTCTTTTTATAATATGTCAAAACGCGGCAAGTACGCCTTTCAAAATTAAAATATTGAATTAGAAGAAAAGAGGGAAGAATGACTTTTTCCATCATAGCCACCATAAAGAGAAGTGAAAGAAAACTCAAATAAAAATCTGTCAAACCAAGACATAATTTTTGTAAATTTGTAAAATCTACGGTTTTTTTCTTATCGGGATTGCCCCCTCTATGTCAGTTCCTTTTCCCCTTTATGAAATAAAGGGGGTCCCGATAAGTGAAAAGTACCAAATCTACTAATGTTTTTCATGTAATATTCAACACTTTGTAGGTTTTCTTGGTTTGCTCCTGCCAGGGTAGCAGTGAGTTAGAGAATGGAATTATCGGTATACTTAATTATCCACCTATCTTTTATTGTAATTCTGTTTTTGCAGGTAGTCCTACAGTTGAATGCGAAAAGGAGTATATTAAATTCAAAGTGCCTACTAAACATGTGTTCAAAGGCAAAGTGTACGTCAAAGGAGAGTATACCAATAATGACTGTGTTCACTCCTATGCCTCTGGCCACGAGTCTGGCACCTACTCCTCCACCAACCACAAACCAGATGACATTGGGTTGGCTGTTGTCAGGGGGTCTAATGAACGCCAACCAGCACCTCCTCCACCTGCTTCTAAACCTGACAAAAGTGATTCAGAAGAGCCTGTCAGTGAACGAGGGAAAAGCTCTAGCAGGGAATCTTCTTCCAGGGAGAGGGTTCCATCTACATATTCTAACAGAACATCCTCTAGCCCAGAAAGAGAAGAAGACTATGAGCACCAGGTCATGAGTGGGGAGGAGGAAACGCCGAAACTAGGAGAGTATCCACAACCTCCTCCAGTTGTTTTTACAAAAGAAAAAGGAAAAGGCTATACTCTAGGACCTCCTACAGATGCTGAATTTGAGGTGGGCCGATAGTGTGATCTTTTAAACTCATTAAGATTTTTTGAGACACGGGAAATGACCGAGGCTCTAAGACTCTAAACTTTGACTTTAATAGTGTCAAAAAAATTTCACAAATCATTCGTCTTGCAGGTCACAGACACCTATAATAGACAGGAGGAAGAGCCTAGCACCAAGCAATTTACTTCACCTTCCAGCAGCACTGCCTCCAAAAAGAGAACCAACTCAAAAAATCCATCCTCCCATTCCAGCAAACACCAAAGCTTTACTCCAGGGATTCATCAATCCTCCCATCTTCCCGGTTTCAGTGCCACTGCCCAAACCGCCAACTGGAGAAACTTTTTGAGAGGCAGACCTGGATTGGATGGTCAAAGTTTTAGAAGATACGGCAGCAAAGTGAGCCCAGATGCAAATGGGGAATGCCCACTTATTTGCCCACCTTGTGACGACTGTAGAAGCAAGTACACTTATGATGGCAGTAGCAGTGATGATAGTAGGGGAGGGTCGAGAAGGAGAAGAACGGCAGAACATGCTGCTGAACTGGAGATAAGGCTGGGAGCTTGTAATACAAGAAGAGATAGAATGGTAGGTAGATTTATTGTAGTGGCAATTCTGCACGGTTAAAATTTTCGGTTAAAAAATGTCAGATTAAATTTTGGGATAATTTTTTCGGAAAAATTCGACTTGATCCAAATCAGGGGCATTCTGGTAGTTTTCGCAACTTTTTCAAAACTTATGTTTTTTAAGTAAACTGGTGGACATCATCATTTACAAGTTTATATCTGAAACGATGGCAAAAAGCAGGCAAAACATTTTCAGTAATAGGTTATAAATGACTATGTTTTAGGGTTGTCAAGCGTTCGATTCGACGAACATTCAAAGCTTAAAAATTTTTGAACGTTCGGTTCGATTCATAGTCCGAGTTTGAAATTTTCGAATCAAACGCTCTGTTTGAAGTTTGAGTTTGAAAATTTTCGAACGTTCAATTTGAAAATGAATTTCCAATTTCAACTTCAAAACGAGCCTAACCCATTTTCGATGCCTTTTTATGATGCTGTGCATGTTTTGGTCAAATCTTTATCGTGTTTATAATTCCCCTATGTAAGAGAAAAATTTTCATTATAAGACTTTGAAAGTTTTTGGTCCGAAGTTCGATATATTTCGAATGGAGCTTTCAGCTCGAAGTTTGAACTTTCGTTTTGAAGTTCGAGTTTGAAATTTTCGGCGCTAGTATAGAATACGTGAGCTTGTTTTCAACTCGAAAATAGAGTTTAGTTCCATTGGAAAGGGGCTTCCCAACTTTAAACCCCCATGGCGATAAATACAAGGATGACAAGGACACTTAATAATTTATAATTTGAACTCGATTTTTAAGGCTAGTCCCCCTGGAGTGCATATCTCCTTCACAGTTATTGTCAGTTTCCATGACAGTTTCATCACTAAAGTGGACAGAGCCTACCACATTGAATGTGCCTATGAAGAAAGTGACCACACGGTTACCACTCAAATGGATGTCAGGTTTGTGGACTTCACTGACTATCTTCCCTCAAAAGGATTAAATTAATTTGTTCAATTGCAGTCAACCACCTACAGTCCAGCTGTCAGGTACAGTACAAGCACCTCAATGCCAATATAAAATACAAGCCCCTGGTGAAGGAGGAGTGCTCACAAATGTCAGGGTTGGTGACAGTGTACAGCATGAATGGCACTGCACATCTGCAGCACAAGATGCTGGTGAGGCTGTAGAGAGTGGTAGTTTACTGCACAGCATGTTGGCTTGCTTATCCACGACTGCTACATAGATGATGGCAAAGGAAGGAAGGAGCGTGTGGTCGATGACAAAGGGTAAGTAATTTAGACTTTTTGAAATTTCGAAGCCTAAAAAACATGTTACTTTTGATTTTTAGTCGAGGGAAAAAACATTCAAATGTATAAAAAACTAAAAATTATAGTCATGAAGTTTGTTCAAGTCTAGCGAGAATTGTGAGTAACTTTGGTATAGGCTCTTTGGTAGTAACGTCGTGAAGGGGATAAGCTTTCACACTCTAAAGAGGGCTGATTTTAAGACCCCTGCAAAAACTTTCAATATTATGTTTCACTGAATTTTTTTCAGATCTTGGACATATCAGTTTCATCTACGGACTGCGCAAGAAAATTTGCAATATCGCGTCTATACGCGAAAATCGAAAAAATTCATGATACCGGCATTTTGGATTTTTCGATTTTAGTGCATAGACGCGATATCAAAAATCTTTTTTAGTCCATGGAAAAAACTAATATGTCTAAGATCTGCAAAAAAATTGACTGAAACATAATTTTAAAAATGTTTACAGCGGGTCTCAAAATCAGCCGTCTTTAGAGTGTTGACGAGTGTATCGAAAGCCTTATTTTTCATCAATGTTGCGATCATATCTTTTCCTTCTGAAACCATTTTGTAGCCCTGCAACTCCTCTTTTAAATAGCATATTAACTTAGACTGATTCGTTTAGATAAGTCACCATTTGGCTCTGAAGTTTTTTGAGGTCACTCAAAAAGTTAAAGAAGAGCTACAAAAATAACGTTGCAGAATAATTTTGAAAATCTAAGTGTTGAGACATGGCCTTTTGAAAAAAGCGATTTCTTATAAAAATTCTGCAAAATATTTGACTAGTGAAAGCGATAAAAACGCTGGTCAACTTCTCAAAATGACCTCACAAGTGTTTGGAGCTAAATAGTGACTTATCCAAACAAATCAATCTAAGTTTAATATTCCATTAAAAAAAGAGATGGGAACTTTCGGTACACCCGCTAGGCTTCCCTCAAACTCCCGCGGGACAGTGCCAAAAAATGACTAATATCTCTTAACCGCGACTTTTGTCCCGTGACTTTGTCCCGCGGGACAACACATTTGTCCCGCGACACTGACTCACAGGACAAAAATCGCGGTACACATTTTGTATGGTGTCTGCGGGATTCTGAGAACAGCTTTAGAATCTATGATAGAGAATTAACTTATCGAGTTAGATTTTGTAAAATTGCGCAATTAAGGTGCTCCACAGACAACTACATTTTGCCCACACCCACGTACTCACACACGTCACTTTCTGCTAGTGCCACTTCTTTGGTAGCTAAGTTCCCGGATAGAGACCTTCTTGGCTTTCAATGCTCCATCACTGTTTGCATGAAAGAGTTAGGCCATTGTGAGGGCGTCACGGTAATTTTTTGATTTTCGCTTCTGCATCAAATATTTTATTAAGCCTCCTAAATGTGATATAGACACAAGTAAAGCATCTGATTACAACAATGTGAGGAGTAGAAGAAAAAGAAGCCACGAAGATGACAACAACACAAATGATACAGAAAATGAGCAACACGGCAAAGGACAGGATGAGTACTGGCAGTTACATGCACAGATGTTGACTGTCTTTGACTTTGACGCTGAATTGGACGATAAAGAAAAACCTGGTAACTTTGGGTGTTTATTTAGCGATGGTTTGAATAAATCAGTACGTAAAACCTACAATGTTTTCGGCTTTTTTCTGCTCTTTGAATTTCGACGGTTTTTTTTGTTACTAAAAAGGCAGATAGTGACAAAGCTTTTTTTGCTCAAGATTTGCGAAGAACAAACTACAATACTTAAAGTTCAAAATAACAAGATATGCGCAAAAAAACTAGTCTTCAAAATTAAGAACTCAAAATTTTTCAGTTAATTAATTTCAACAGCCCTAATTTTTTGTAAAAAATCAGCAAACACAATTAAACCTTAACTTGGCGCCTGCAGTGACAATTACTTTTTTACATTTAACACTTTTTCAGGGCATTGTTTTGATGCAGCTTAGAAAATAAAAGCTGAGACCAATATCATTCGCAAAAGTTTTAAAAACAATAATTTGAGACTGCGTTTCATATAATCAGAATTTATGAGTGAAATTTATTCTTGCGTAAAAATGTCTTCAAAACAGTTCTGGTCGTAGAAATTATGTTGGATATCCGTTCTCAAAACTTTTTGAATATTTTCAATAATATAAAAATTTTCGATCAAATGTGCCTCTTGATTAAAACGGGTTTCTGGTCAAATGTTTGCGTCTCTTGACGCAACCCTTTTTTAACATAGGAAACGTTGCTTTTTTATATGTCACATAAAATTATATTTTTAAATTAACTTAAAAATTGATTCTTAAAAATAAAATTTATTGACTAGCATTTATAGATGTGTTCACCCGTATGTTGCATACAAGACAATTGCCTACAACCAGCACTGCAAATAAAGAACCACTCAAAGAACGCCTACTATTTAATACTTCAACAGATTTTTGTGTTTCCGTCACTGCCTTTGGACTACTTATAGCTTCTTCCACGTTTTTAGTCACTGTATCTACTGCCGCAATACTCGCCATTTTGTTATGGAAAAATCCATTCTACATAGAGAAATAAAACATTTTGCTTGAAAGAGTGGCTCAGTGATTTGCTAAAAAGCATTATTTTAGACAAAAGAGGGACTGTAAAAATAATAGATTTAGCAGTGGCGTTTCAATCATGAGCGAAATTTTTCTTTTCTGTTTCTTTCAGGGATTCGTGAACCCAAATTATACAATTAATGTTAAAATATTAGTTCTGACTGTGTGACGTGTATTTTAATAAAGGGGGGGGTTAAATTTCGGAAATCATTAAACAAAAAAATGAGGAAGTGTAGGAAATGTAAAAAAGTTACTAGTTCGTACACTTGATAACGCTTGGGTGTGCAATAGCAGCGTCTTGTCTAAACATTAAGTTTCCTACGATCTAGTTTAGTTTTTGAAAGAAAATATGTTGCATTATTGTTCAATAAAATTCACGAAAAAAGATTTTTTTTTCATCCGAAACAAAGTCAAATATTTCACAAAAAAATTTATAATTGCTTGCCACTTCTGATCATTTTACCGATAGTTGAGGGAAAATGGAATATTTTTCGAAATGTAGCAGGTCCATTCCAAAATCCTCTGACTAAGAAGTTCCAGTAAAGAAAAGGCATAAAGTAGCGTTTCATTAGAAAAGACAGTCTAGACGGTTTGGACTGGTCGTAAGGAAATGTTTCAAGTGGACCCTGCGAGTTGAATTCTGCCATGATGACATGTTTGGAGTCTACGACCAAAGGGCAAGATCCATATCCATCATACTTAACCACAAGGAATTAATTAAAATGTTTGCTAAATATATTATTTAATATTTGACTCACATAAGCTTGCAATGGTCGACTTTCCATAGCTGATTGGAGATTAAGCTTAAGAGCTTTAAATTGACTAGCTGAAAATAAGTTTAAAAAATTCTGTAACTTCAATGAAAAAATTGGGATATAGACGTTTCCCCAAAATGAAACTTTTTTCATTTTGGGGAAACGTTTCCCCAAAATGAAACCCAAAAGAGTAAAATATCTCTAAGGGTATATATGGAGATACTTATTTAGACATATCAAGGTATTTGGCTGAATGTGATGGCCAAAGTCCAGCATATTCCACATTGCAAGGGTCAGGGTTAACACATGTATGTACCCTATCCCTTGCAATGTGGAGTGTGCTGGTCTTGGCCGCGAAGCGGCCAAATACCCTTAATATGTCTAAATAAGTATCTCCATATATACCCTTAGAGATATTTTACTCTTTTGAGTTTCATTTGGGGAAACGTTCCCCAAAATGAAAAAAGTTTCATTTTGGGGAAACGTCTATGCACCAAAAAATTTAGTATATACAGTCCACCTGCTCTATAAGCGACACCCTATACAAGCTACACCTCTCCATAAGCTACAGCTGGGATCGGTCCCGAGGGTGTAGCTTATAGAGTAGCTTGACTGTAGTGTGTATGCTTTTGTTCTTTTTTTTACAAATGCTACAAAAAAGAAACAAACATTATGGCATGGCTGATTTATTATGGAAATAAGCAAATTTGTCGTAAAAATGCAGAATTCCGCCGCAAATTTTTGTTTCGCCCTTTTTTCTCTTAATTTTTTAAGACTTTTTTTTTTCAAAGCAATGACACTATCTGGTAGCTGTGTGATTCTAGTCTGTGACGAGGTATTATTTGGCCCATCATGCATAAAAACACGAAACAAAAAGGTAAAAGTATGAAGCAAATAGAAAAATAATTTGGTTCATACGCTTTTTTTGTTATACATTTTACAAAGACCTTGCACTAAACGATACCTCATTATAAACTAGAATAGCAGGGCTAAATGATGGTATTGTTAGTTTTTTTTTAAATAAAGAGAAAAAAGGGCAACCAAAAATTAATTAATAGTAAAATTAATAATTTAATTAATGATTCCGCCTTTCTGCGGCCAAATTCCGATATGCCCATTTATAAAGTTGCTTTTAACATAAAGACATTATAAAAACTTACAAATAGCAGCAGCAGTCTTTGAGTTGGCGGTGTTAGTGCAGTCTCCAAAGGCAAACACATTAGCAAAAGCAGTGGATTGAAGAGTTTGTCCATTGACAGCCACCCAACCTTTGGCGTCCGTCAAGCAAGGCTCTTTTCTAGTCTGCATAGTTTCAGCATAATCTCTCAACGCCTTGATAGGAGAGCATGGGGGAGCTATGTGGAGAAGAGAATACTGCAATATACACATATATATATTTGTCTGAACGATCACTTTCATTTTGTGAACTCTATTAATATTCTATTTAATAATTATGCAATGTTTTAAAATAAAAAAAAGGTCTTTTATTCGTTCTTTTTTAATAAGATTTGTCTTTTTGGACTTTAAATCTTTTTCGTTTTTGAGGTTTCACGTCAAATATTTTTTTTGCTTCAAAATAGCAATAAGCATTGGGTACAGTGAATTTTTCTTTCAAAAGTAGTCAAAATTTTGAAATTTCTTTTTCTAAAAAAAGTCTAAGGGTCCTGATGTAAAGTCAATTTTCTTGCGGTGAATACATCGGATCATGAAATTATACTTTCTTTTTTAATTTCTCCCAGAAACATCCTAGCGTTCATAATTACTACAAAAGATAACAACTTTGGCAAATCTAACACAAATATGTAGGAAATTAATGAATTTCGCCTCTTCATTACACGACTGCCAATTTTCCCACCTGAAACTCTCTAGTTTCGCCATTTTTATCCGCTTTTTCATCTAAACAATCAAAGGTAGCGAGCCTATTCAGAACATCCACTTTAGTCAGGCTTAACCTTAGGTTTAATTGAATATCTCTTTGTTGCACCACTTTCATCAGTTCCTTTGCATACTTGTCCACTCCAAATATTTTGCCTAAGGATGTATTATAGATAACTGTTGTGTTCTGCCTTTTGCCTGCCTAAAGAAAGCGTGTTTTACTATGAAAACAAAGAGATCTTCTACTTTTCTCCACATTTCCTCTGCGAGATAGCAAATTTTTTGGGGGCACCAGGACATTTGATGGGAGTGTTGGGAGAGGTAAATATGGCATTAGACTGCGTGGTAGGTTGAAAACGAGTGAGCTCCTCAAATGTTTTGACAGCATACTTAGGGTGGTAGATGGAGCAAAGACCAGAGTACTGGTCTTCCATGGCTTGCGCAGTGATGCCAGAGATCTGGACAGAAGAATTTGGGAATATAAACTAGTTAAAATGCAAACCATGTCGAATCTCAGCTGAAGACCTGTGGAAATAACCAAGTAGTCATAGGAAAGGGATTGACCATCTCTTAAGTTTAAACAAACTTCCATTATTGATTTTTTCTTATATTTTTTAATTATATCTCTTTTGCATCTTCCGAAGCTATGAAAATCCAATGTTTTTGTTTAAACTGGTTAGGTGCTTAATTACAGCGCAATGCTTCTCTGAACCTTATTTGAAATACACAAGGACACACCCTGTGTAAGCCTCCATAACCAACCTTAAGACTATCCTGTTGTCCATCGGCTCAAACTTGTCCACCGTGTGTCTGTACCACGCAACCCCTTTTGGAAGCACATCTTGTTCTTTGCGGACAATGTCCTCCATATGCATAATTCCTGCCCCAACTAAAGTATATCCAGGCTGATAGTAATGCTTCTAAATTCTAAGTAACCGATTACCTTTCTGATAAAAAAAACCCTATTGCACACCCACCTCACATGGCTCCACCACAGCCAAATGACTAGGGGACAATATACGGGCAAACTTGGATGCTATGCTACATCCAGCTGTGCCTCCTCCAACCACTAGCAAACGAAAGTGGTCTACAATAGAACAAAGGAAGAATTTAAACAGTGAACGTTCAATGTAAAGGCACTCCTAGAAAGCGGACGGAATTGCTTTATATACAGGGTGAATCAAAAAAGCTCTACTATTTTTAAAAAATTGTCTTCGAGTTTTTGCTTTATCTGGTATCTTATCCTTAGAATTTCTACTTTGGACGGCCAAATGTTGCTTTCGTTTCGTTGCGGTGTCGTTACATCGATGTTTTACCACAAAGCAAAATTGACTTTTACGACTAACCTTTCATATATATTTGACTCAATAGAGACTGCTTAGTGAGAAATTAAAAATAATAATTAAAGGTCTGAGTGTATTTTGTAAGCACAAATAAATGTGTGATGAGTGCGTGACTTTTACAAGTATTTTGGAAGAATCAAAATAAATAAATAATCGATAAATTGTAAGAACAGCAGAAAATCACGTAGAAGACAAAAGGAACAACGTGTTGTACAGTTTTGTTTGATGTTTTTGTGGTTTGTTTCAATGCATTAAATTGACTGATATTTATTAGAATAATCATATTACTTGGTGCAATCATACGAAATGACAGTTATAGTTAGGTGGATTAGTCAACACCTAAAAAAAGAAAACTGAAATGCGCACAAAAAAATAAAACAAAAAAACAATAGTAAAATAACAGGTAAAATAGTCAACTGCACGGGACGGGATGAAATTGAGATCCCGATCCCGTCCGAGTCAATTTCAATGTTAGACCAAAATCCCGTATCGAAATGCCGCCCAGTTAATTTCAAAAATCTTGATCCCCAAATTCATTGAATCCCAATCAATAATCGTTATTCTCTCTAATAAAAAAATTTTTTTTAAAGGACTATGCTTACAGTGGTCTGGTGGTCCCCCGCCAATTCAATTTTTTTCTAAACATTGATCTTCTGTTCGGATTTTTTAACTTGGTTTCTAACAAAACTACACCTAAAATTGAATTCTAGGGCTTGTTTTCTTATAAACCAAGTTGAAAAAATCCGTACAGAATTTCAATGATTAGGAAAAAAATTTAAATTGGCGGGGACCACCAGACCACCGTGAGCATGGTCCTTTAACTATTTTTCTTAAAAATTTATTTTTAAGCCAAATGTAAAATAAACTTGAAAACAAAGCGTTGATACCGTGGCATATGATCACTTTAGCTTATTTTACTATGTTTCCTAGCATACAACGCACACACCTTTGCTGCTGCAAAAAATGACTCACAGACACTTTTTGTTTGTTTCCTTTTGCTCCACATTTTTGTCGACAAAAAAAATCGCCTATTATTTTTGGCTGTGTGGGTGCGATTAGCAAAGCAAATAAGGTGTAATAAAGAAGCTGTACTGAATTATTTTCTCGTGTGTTTCAGTCGGTACAATTCTTTAATATTTTTTCCAAAGACATTATTACAAAAAAATGGTTCATAATTAATTTAATGACATTGTTTAAATTCACAAATTTGAAATTCGTTCTCGATGCCGTTTAGTAATCTGAATACAGGTAAATTTAGTATACTTTGCGTGAATAATTCATTTATTGGCTCAAATTGTTTTAATCCGCCAAAGTATTCATTTAGCCCTCCAACTTAATTTTTTTACTCCATTGAATTTTAATTTTGAGCGAAATATTCGTTCCCTCCACCAATTTTGAATTTTTAACCAAATACTGCAGTAAATTTTGCGAGAATTCGAATTTTGTAGTCAAAAATAATTTGGACCGCCCAGAATCCCACCCCTGAGTGGTCAGAAGCTCCTGAAAGTTGGTTTTTGAAGGTTTACTAAAGGGGGGGGGTGGTTAAACTTTTTGTGAAAAATCGATTGAGCGAATCAGATTTCCAGTCAGATGGGCTTAATCGCTCAGAATTTCACCCTGAACCATTCTCAACCATCTTAAACCACCCTATGCACTGATTTAGGGTAGCTAGATACTGGTTTGGAGCACTTTAGGATGTTTTAGAGTGGTTCAGAGATCTTCTAAATGGCTCAGGGTGGGATGAATGTGGTGGTCATACTACATCCAAGCTCATAATATTCAGGGCGATTATGATATTGCGATCCGCTGAATCGAATTTTCGCAAAAAGTTCACCCCCTTTAGCAAACCCCCAACAAACCAACTTTCAGGGACTTCTGGCTACTCTGGAGTGGGATTCTGAGCGATCCAAGTTATTTTTTGACTATAGAAATCGAATTCCCGCAAAATTTACTGCAGTATTTGACTAAAAATTTAAATTTCGTGGGGTAAATGAATAATTTAGCGGGCTAAACGAATATTTTACTCAAAATTCAAATTTGGTGGTTTAAAAAATTAATATGGAGGGAGAAAGTACTTACAGCCTTTATTAATTTCTATTATTACCTTTACTCAGTGCTTTGCTGAAGACACTTTTTGGACCTGTGAGGGAAAGTGAGTGAGAATAACATTTGTCCTCACAGCCTGTGAGTAAGAGTGAGAATTTTATCGTACTCACAGCTTGTGAGTGAGAACGAATAAAAAGTTTTAATTCTCAGTGAGAATCTCACTAAAAATGAGAATCTCAGTGAAAATCAAGCCAAAATCGGAGCTTTTTGAGTGTGAGGACTTTTTTGGCCTGTGAGTGAGTGAAAACAAAATTTGTCCTCACAGGCTTTGAGTGAGAGTTAAAATGAATTTTTTTGTCCTCACAATCTGCGAGTCAGAGTGAGTATTGAAAAAATCAGTGAGTGAGAGTGAGTGAGAGCGAGTGAGATTCTCAGTGAGAATTCTCAGTGAGATTCTCACTCGGAGTGAGCTCAGCAAAACACTGCTTTTACTTATGGAAGTTTTTGAAGAAAGGCGCCAAAATTATTTTGTGGCAAAGTGAGGTTGGCATGCAGTTTGTTTGAAAAGTATCTACAGCTCTAAATAGTTTGTACGTTTACATCTTTATAGAAGTACCGAGGTACCTCGTTGGACAAGCCTTTTTTTATCTTAAAAAAATTTATTTGCATCTAAAGGGGCATACACAATGAGGACGCTGTTTGCGGATTCTGAATCAGATTTGTCACTCAAAAATGGTCATAACTTCTAGAAAGCGGACGGAATTGCTTTACACACAGGTCCAGTGGTGTAACCACGGGTAGGCAAAGATCAGTTCAGATCAGATCGTCGAAAATCAGATCAGATCGGCTCTGTATTGTTCCAGTTCAGAAGCTTTTTTCAAATTTCACACTTTAAGTCAAAATTTTGCAGCGAAACGTATTTTACACAGAGTTGAAAAAAAATCAGATTGATCTAGATCAGATCAGTCCAAAGGCAGTTTCAAAGCAGTTTTATAAGCAAGTAGACCCAAAGAGCCGAATGTCACTGTCCTTTTGGCTTTGAATGCAACTATAGTTTATTGTCAAATTGTGACAAAATGTGCAAATAAGTCGTAACACAAATTTCTTATAACTTTTTTTCTGCCAGAAAAACCTTTGATTCTGACTAGGGTTGGTTGATTGGTAATTACCCGCGTAATTACCCGGGTAATTACCCGGAAAAATACTTTTCCGGCCTTATTTCTCGGTAATTAATTAATTACCGGTAATTAATTAATTAATTTTTTAATAATTACCCGAAATCACCCGGGTAATTACCCGGAGAAATACTTTTTCCGGAGAATTACCCAACCCTAATTCTGACACTAGATTCATGTTCAGCGTGGTCGATTTGCTTATAAAAGTACTTTTAAAAGTTCAAAGGCACTGAGGCCATAAGGACAAGTCGAAAACGTCATAATTTTATGACGTTTCGTCACGAATCCAGTGTCAGAATCAAAATTTTTGTCGCGGGAAAAAATCAACCGACAAAAATTGTAATTATATATGTAGTTAAAAAACACAATGAACCTTGCTTTTTTGACTGTAAAATACGTTTCGCCGCAAAATTTTGACTTAAAGGACCATGGCCGCGCGTTTTGAATTGTCCCCCGCAAATTCAAAATTTTTCGCCTAATCATTGAACTTCTGTACGGATTTTTCAACTTGGTTTCTAACAAAACAAGGCCTAGAATCAAGTTTTAGGTATAGTTTTGTTAGAAACCAAGTTGAAAAATCCGTACAAAGGTTTAATGATTAATAAAATTTTTGAATGGGCGGGGGCAAAAAGGGCAATGGCCCTTTAAAACACCTTGTATACTATCGCATTTGAATAATTCTCTAAAGATTATTCAAGATTATTCTCTAAAGATTATTTCTAAAGATTATGCTTTTAGCCATTCCGGAGTGGGTCCTGAAGGCGCATTCACAATGAGGAGTCAGTTTGCGGATGCTAAAACAGACTACTCACTAAGAATCTGCGAAACAGAATCCTCGCTTTTTATACTGTTTTCCCAAAATTATTCAGTTGGCGGGGTTTTTATTTTCCAGTTGCTTATGTAGATTCTCACATCATATAGTTGAGGTTTAGGGCTACCAAATGAGCTATTGACTGAGTAAACATTGCCTCGAAATCTCAGATAAAATTTTAAGACTCCGCTCAAGAATCCTAAGCGAATTCGAGTGCGGATGCTTGGGCAGAGTCTTTCTTTTTTACTCAATTTTTTCAGCAACATCTTTTTTATCAATAGCTCATTTGGTAGCCCTGAATCTTAGCTACAAAATGGCAGCAACAGAACTTTTTTTTAAATTTAAAAAAGTTATGGTCATTTCCGTGTGACAAATCTGGTTTAGCATCTGCAAACAGCCTCATAGTGAATTCAGCTTTAAAGTGTGAAATTTGACAAAATTAAAAAAAATATGCTGATCTGACCCGATCTGAACTGATCTGATTTAAATCGATCTGATCTTTTTTCAACTCTGTGTAAAATGCGTTTCGCCGTATAATTTTGACTCAAAGTGTGAAATTTGACAAAATTTAAGAAAAAAATATTATGCCGATCTGATGTTCGGCGATCTGATCTGAACTTATCCGAGCTGATCTTCGCCCACCCCTGGGTGCAGCGACACCGGTGCGGCACCGTCCCGCACCGGCCGGAAAATTATTTTGTTATTGCTATTTTGTAGCTAAGATTCAAGTTACCCAATTGTATAAAATAAGCGGTCCGAAAATCGGTTTGAAACTTGGTCCGAAAATCCGTTTAATTTCTTGAAAATAGTTTTATGCGAGCGGGCACAGATCTTGATTGAAAATTTGAGATTAAAAAGAAAGAATCCGCCCAAGCGTCTGCACTCGATTCGAGTTAGAATTATTAACCGTAGGACGACCACGTTGACCACAAAATAATCATGTCATATTTGCAAAACTTGGTTTGGGCTTCATTAAACACATTTAGAAAAGGGGTATGAGAATCTAGAAAGGTATTAATCTCAGCTACAAAATGAGATATTTTACGGGCTGAGAGGACACTACCCGGCTGAAATTTAAACCCCTTTATAGTGACATACCGTATAACCTCTATTAAACGGCCACCCCTACAGTTAACGTTTTTCAAATTTGCTTTGCTTTTTAACCCCTATATTGTTTATTTTTCGAAACGGACGACCACTCATTTTGTAGAGTTTGTGAAGCTGCTGACCACGTTGACCACAATGTGGTCAGTATGTATGAATATAATTTTGAAATAATGGTGGGTTGCAAACTCAATGAGTCTAATTATTTTTCATTACTAGTTTTTTAGATGGTTACAATGGTTCCTACACACTTTGCCGCATGGCACTTTGCCGCAAGACACTTTGTCGCAGACATTTTGCCGCTCTTTTGTGTTCTTAACAATAATCGTGCGGCAAAATGTCTGCGGCAAAGTGTCTTGCGGCAGAAGTATTTGCGGCAAAGTGTCATGCGGCAAAAAAATCTGCGGCAAAGCGCCATGCGGCAAAGTGGTTGTGTACGGTTACGATAAATATTTGATATGACTTTTGTGTAGCCCATTCAAAAATAGTATTGTGAACAAATACGAAAATTTTGCTCATATTTGAAAATTGAATTTTCTGATCATGACCAGTGTTGTAAATCGATGTTTTTGCGTTTTTTGGCACCGGCAGCGATTTAATTTACTTGAAATCGTTACACAGATATGGATGATACATCATTTCGTAGAGAAATTTCTCCGCTACAGAATAGTGCTGATATATTTTGCATATGAGCATATTTAAGGGTATTTTAGGGTCGTTTTATAGATGAACTGCCCGGTGCCGCACGCCCGGTGCCACACTTGTGCCGATGCTTTTTTCGGCACAAGTGTGGCACCGGGCAGTTCATCTATAAAACGACCCTAAAATACCCTTAAATATGCTCATATGCAAAATATATCAGCACTATTCTGTAGCGGAGAAATTTCTCTACGAAATGATGTATCATCCATATCTGTGTAACGATTTCAAGTAAATTAAATCGCTGCCGGTGCCAAAAAAACGCAAAAACATCGATTTACAACACTGATCATGACCACGAAGTGGTCAACGTGGTCAGTGGCGACCATTTTAAAGCGGTCGTCCTAAGGTTAAGCAGATTCTTAAAGTTTTATCTGAATTTTGGAAACAAAATTTACTTAGTCAATAGCTCATTTGGTAGCCTAAACCTCAACTACATGATCTCAGCAACTTAACTAAAAGCAAGTACCGTAAAGCTCTAATACAAACCCCTCTCTAATAGTAACCCCTCTCTATTAGTAACCCCCTTAGAGGAAGGTCGGGAAATAGTAACCCCTCTCCAATAGTAACCCCCCCTATAAATGCAAAAATGTTTGTTTGAGTTCGCATCAAATATTTCTGCATGCTGTTGTCGCGTTTTATGCGCACAAATCAATATCTGTTTCCGGTGTCGTATTTTATGTCGCTCTTTATTGTCTCGTGATCAGCTTAATTTTGTATTTCAGTGCTAAAAAGATGAATCAAATTCAAGCGAACTACGCAAGCGATGGATCCGATAGCGATGAGGTAGTCAGTCAGTCAAGAAAGCGTAAGGCCTACTCAACAGATTGGAAACTGGAAGTCGTCAAATTCGCTAACGAAGTGTCAGTCCATGCAGCTAGCAAGAAGTACAAGATCGATCGACAGAATGTTCGCCAATGGAAAAATAATGTAAAAAAACTGCTGCTTCTCAAGTAAGCTTTTAAATTTTTGGGTCTTTCAAAGAAAAATTAATTTTAATTTATAGGGAATCATCCACTGCTGGAAAAGGCAAAAAGAGGCTCCTGGAGGTGGTCGACAGCTCAGTTTCAAAGAACTGGACAATGAGCTTGCCAAATGGGTCAGAGAACAGCGCAAAAGAAGTTTAAAGTCAGTCGCCAAATCATCCAACGCCAAGCCGAGAAAATGTTCAACACAGAGGAAGAGGGAACTGAGTTCATGGTTTGTGTCGAATGTTTTTGGTCTTTGAATATATATCGTATTTTCGTTCTTTCAGGCAAGTCATGGATGGCTCCAAAAGTTTCTTTCTCGTCACCGATTTACGCTCCGATGTCCAACGACAGTGTGCCAGAACCCCATCCGATTATGCTGAGAAGCTCGTGAATTTTATCATCTTTATTTCAAAGCAGCGCCAGCTTCACAAGTATATTTTATTGAATTCAATTTTTCATATTTTTGTCAATAATATTAGTTACCAAACCATCTTTGCCGCCGATGAAACTGCAGTCTGGTTAGATCCTTCAGGCGGGAAGTGTATCGATGAACTTGGCGCCAAGGACGTTTCTGTTCTCTCAACTGGCCATGACAAAATGCGCGTAACAGTGATGCTGACTGCCAAAGCGGATGGAACAAAGCTGAAGCCATATGTCCTGCTCCCAAGAAAGCGACCAGTGCCAGCAATCGTGGAAAGGTTTAGAAGCAAATTGGTTCTCAGCTGGGCAGGCAAGACTTGGATGGATGACGATCTCACCGCTGATTACTTGGACAAGATTGTTGGCCGGTCATTGTTTGGAAAGCGCCTCTTTGTCTGGGACTCGTTTCGATGCCATATCAGTGAATCCACCAAGCAGAAGATGAAAGAAATCGGACTTCATTCAGCAGTAGTTCCTGGTGGATGCACAAAGTTTATTCAGGTGTGATTTATTTTCGATTTAATTCTCAAAATTGAAGTCAATCGATTCTTGTAGGCTCCTGATGTTGTATGGAATGCTCCGTTTAAGGCCAAGATCCAACAGCTCTACAATCAGTGGATGATGAACGATGCAGATAAAGAATTCACTGCCAATGGAAATCCAAGAGCTGCCTCAATGAACGTCTATTTGGAATGGATATGCAAGCTTGGGATGCTCTGCCAAAACAAATAATTGCAAAGTCATTTAAAGGTTGGTTTTTTTTAACTTTTCGTTACCAATCACCTATTGCAGATTGTGGAATAACTAATTCTCATTCCGGTGAAGAGGACAATATGATTCATTTTTTAAAAATCATGGGCCAGTGCCAGAAGGTCGAAAAATGCTGCAGGATGCTCGGGATGGGGTCAGCACAGTTTTTACCGCAATGGATGAAATCGATAAAGAACAGGATGAAGAGAATGGTTATTTGAGCGATCAGTCTCTTCACTTCGACGAATCTCATCAAGTTGACTGGAACAATGAATTGAATGCGCCTAATCCGCAGTATCATGCTTTCTGAATGGTTATTCGTTTATTTTTGTTTGTTTGTAAACTCAGCATTCTCCGTTAGCTTTTTCTCGTAAACCTGCATTTTTCTGCTGTCTCTCAATGAATATTGCATCCTTCAAAACTCTTGGCCAGTGGCTTCAGCGCTAGTGGTTGAAATATAGTAACCCTCTCTATTAGTAACCCTCTCTAATAGTAACCCCCCTAGACGAGGGTTGGAAAATAGTAACCCGGGTTTCTATTAGAGTTTTTACGGTATTTCGTATTTAATTAGTGTTTCGTCTGAAAAAAAACTATTTGCCGGAGCACTTAACCTCAACCCCCAGCGGTCAATGGCAGGAGTACACTATTTGGGGTAGCCAAAAAGTGCGTTTTTCACGGTACCGGTCAATTTTGTGCCGACAATTCTGTACCGACAATTTTTCGCCGCGACAATTTTGTGCTGACAAATTTCGTGCGGACAATTTTGTACCGCCCTTTTGTGAGGTTACAGGTTCAAATAATGGTGGTAGCTAGCATTCTTTTTTTTAAGTACAGTCATAAACTATTTTCCGTATCACCAGCAAGCCTCACAGTGGATAGAAGAACCACCTGAAACCCAGCGGTGATGATCTTGTTAGATAGCTAAGAGTGTGAGGACCATTTTGACACTGATTTTTGAATAAAAGAAACTAAGAATGAGGGTTTTACCCAGTGGTAACCTGTGACTTCGGCGATGCGTATATAAAGTTTCTTCTTCCTTAAAAAAGCATAAATAACAAAGAAATTTGAATAAAATTCAGATTTGCATAAAAAATCAAAAATAGCGAAAAAAGTTAAAAATTGGTGGTTTTTTATAGCAAAAGTGGTCATTTTTTAAAACAAAATTGGAGCTCGGGATTCAACAAATTTCGGGATCGGGATTCTGGGAACTGATCGGGCGGGATTTCGGGACGGGATTTAGACTAAAATCGGGTCATGCGGGATCGGGATCCCGTCCCGTCATCATCTCTAATAGAAACGGCCAAAAAAAGTGTGGGAAGGACATTTTTCGAAAAAAAATTTCGACTGCCTTGGTCTCTCTGTGGTTTTTGTCTATTTTTGCCTTGGCCCCCTCTATGGTTTTTGGTCATTTTTTTGTATTTTACCGCGTTTTGGTCACTGGAGCTTTGCAAAAAGAGCTTCTTTATGCATTTTTTATTATGAGTCTTGCTCGGGATCATGTCTAAGCTAAATGAGTGCGCGCATCTCTAACTCTCAAGCCCCCTGCGCCGCCTTCGGGGCTTGGAGTTGAGATGCGCACACCACATACCTTAGACACAATCACTCGAAAGTGACCTGGATGCATAAAAATGTATGCATATCAGGGCTTCTTTATGCGGTAGGCACGAGTTAACAAAAAAATGTTCAAATTTTATCTTTTTAGTTTCAAGTTCATAATAAAGTCAAAAATGACCAAAAACCATAGGGGGGTCAAGGCAAAAATTGGGGGCGTAATCGTGTCGCCAATGAAACTTTCGCCAATGCGATCTCTTCGCCAATAGCATCTTTTCGCCAATGAGATCACTTCGCCAATGCATCTTTTCGCCAATAGACTCCTTTCGCGTATACTCTTGATTTCTTTGGCAAATAAACGGTGAGAAGTGTAAATGTGATTAAATTTTTTAATTGGGGTACACATCCAATAGCGAATAGATGATGTCTTAGGTTCGACTCCCGGTGGGTGCATAACCTATTCTTTTACTCTATATTTTTAGTAAGTTCACTAACTACCAAGCTCAAAAACTATTCAGGAATTGATTAGAATCATTTTCAGCACTGCTTTACTGTCACCAAACGCCCTAATTTGGGATTTCGTGCAAACGACCATCTAAATGAAAGGAACCATTCAAAATGATGGTACTTATTTTTATATTGACTCAATCTCTACAAATTTTATTTATGTGTCGACGCGTTTAGTAACTTTCTAGCGTAAGAATTTCACGGGGAACCAGATGGAATTTTTTCCACGCCACTATCACTTCAGAAAGTGGATAGTAAGCAAAGTTTTTACCAAGGAAGAAAAGAGTATTTTTGAGGCGTGGGATTTCGGTATTATTTGAGAACTGACGTTTTTTGCGATTTCAATTTACATTATTTCATACAACCGTATGCTGAAAATGACGGCAAGAAGCAGAGCTACATTTTGAGTATAAGCTTATAAATAACATGTAAATTAAAATTGCAAAAACGGCAGTTCCAAAATAATACCGAAAAGTTCCAGGAAAGTCCTGGGTAGAATGGCACGGATTTGGACATCGTACAATGTTTCTTAAATTTTAGCTCCGACCAAATATATCTTTTTCTCTGTTTGATATCTCCGATCAAAGCCTAGAATATTGGCTACATTTTGGTATATGAAACGTGTGAATTGCCGAAAAAAGTCAAAAAAAATCAACCAAGATGGTCAAAGAAAAACTTTCAAAAACATCAATTTTCGGCAATTTAGCGTATGTTAGCCGAGATAAAAGCTTCAGTAGGTTTAAAGCCTGCGCTGATGATCTTGTTGGATAGAAAAGAGTGTTAGGATCATTTTGACACCAAATTTTTTGATTTAAAGAGATAAAAAAGGGACAGGATCCCTCAAGTAACACCCCTCCCCCAAAGAGTATTTTTCTCTATGCTGACCTCGAAAATTTCGAGTGCTCAATCGAAATCTTAAACTCGGATCAGTAGAGCTCGTGGGAGTTAAGAAAACGCAAAAAACAGATTACCGTATTCGCTCTAATAATCCCACATCACTAATAACCCACAGTCTCTAATGATCCCACACCCCAGAGGTTGATTGGAATATAATCCACACTCTCTAATAAACCACAGTCTCTAATAATCCCACAGTAGGAAAATTCGAGCTCGAAATCTGAATTTTTTGCATTCTGTATTTGAGTAGTAACGTAAAAAGTGGGAACCTTCCTGCTAGGCTACGCGTGTAGAAGTTATAGACATAGTCGTAATTCAACCCATATGTAAGACCGTTTAAAGTATGGAAATTAATTGGGCTTTGTTTGTGTAGGTTGAAATCCTAATTGTGATAACGTCGAAACGAGTACTCTTGCCTTTTTCATCCTCAACATTCAGCCTCTACTAGATGTCTAGAGCTCATGCAGAAAGTTCAGATGATGGAATCGACAGTCCAACTCGGAAGAATAGAAAGTACAGTGCGGAATTCAAGCTCAAGGTGATCCAGTCGGCTCGTGGGGATCAAAGAACTCAGCCAGCAAGCACTACGGAATCAGTCGCAGGCTCGTCTATGACTGGATGGACAAGGAAGAGGAAATTCGTGAGCAAGTGTGAGGCCAAGAAACTTTCAAGTATTTGCATTATCCTTATCCTTTTAGGTCAAGTTCCAACTATGCGAAGCGTCTACCAGGTGGAGGAAGATCTGTGAAGAATGAGCATCTTGACAAGGAGCTGGCAAAGTGGGTCGGCTGAATAGACACGCAAACGTGACCAAGATGAGGGAGAAGAACCAAAGAATCAAGTCATCAGTCCTTCAAGGGTTAGTTCATTTTAGCCTCACATACAAGCTGATCATAACACAATCTCAATTTTTCAGTATGCGATGGAAGTGAAGACTACTTTATCCACTGCTTCAAGGCGCATGGCCCTATCCCGGAAGGTTTGGAGATGCTGAAGGAAGCGAGAGCCATGGAAACTGCGGCGGAGGTTTCAGAAGAAGAGGATGTGGAAGAAGATCTTGCTAATAGCTACCTGAGCGTGTAGGATGAAGTTATTGAGGAGGAAATTTTGTTTGAGTTGTGATTGACTCTTTTGGGAAAAATAAAGAATCTTTGGTCTGATTTGTTTGTTTGATTTATGATTTTAAGGACCAGGTGGTGATCGAACAATAATCCCACACTCTCTAATAAACCACACTCTCTAATAATCCCACACCTTTGGGGTGATTGAGATATAATTCCACAGTGGGATTATTAGAGAGAATACGGTAGCAAAGTATTTGCTCTGGGCTGAGAGCCTCAGCCCTAAGCTTTGAGGACTTTGAGGACCCCAGCCTGAGACTGAGGTCCTCAAAATTAGGGGTTGGCGCTTATTAGAGCGTGGGCGCTTATTAGAGCATCGGCGCTTATTAGAAGTAATACGGTAAGCCAAAATCGGATCTTTATGAGGGTGAGGACGTTTTTTTGGCCCGTGAGTGAGAGTGAGCGAAAACAAATTTGTCCTCACAGGCTTTGACTGAGAGTGAGAATAACTTTTTTTGTCCTCACAGTCAGTGAGTGAGAGTAAGTGAGATTCTTACTGAGAATTCTCAGTGAGATTCTCACTCGGAGTGAGCTCAGTAAAACACTGGTATGCACCCACTGGGAGTCGAACCTGAGAGATCATCTATTCGCTATTGGATGTGTACCCAATTAAAGAATTTGATCACATTTACACTTCTCACGCTTATTTGCCAAAGAAATCAAGAGTATACGCGAAAGGCTAAAATTCATTTGCGCCCTCAAAATGCTCATTTATGCCCTCAAATTTGAAAATTGATCGAAATGCTCATTTACGGCCTCAAATTGCTCATTTACGCCCTCAAATTTATTATTTACGCCCTCAAATCGATCAAATTGGGTGGGAATTCCCTTTTTTAGATGGCAAAATTTTCAGAACTCAAATGTCTGACTGTGTTTAGACTTTCCAAACCGGTATCTTCAGTTCCCCTGAGCCATTCTGTAGGAGAACGCATGAGGAGCTCACTCGAGCGACCCTGGGAACCGGAAAAATTTTCACTATATCGAGGTTCGCACTAAATCGGGGTTCCACTTTCGAGACTTTCAAAGACTTTTGACCAAGTCCATCGAACTCGAGGTCCCCTAAATCGGGGTTCGCACTAAATCGGGGTTTGACTGTACCAGAGAGAGAGGTAAGTTTTCTCAGGCGGATGTGCACTGGTGATGGTACCTAGGTGAAGTACCTATGTGGGTACCAAGTGGTCGTCCACTTAGATCAAAATTTTTTTTAACGTTTTCATGTTCCGAAACCTGTTTTCTGGATTGATTCGGGCATGCTGAAGATGGTTTGACGGTGGTAAAATGCCGTGTTCTCAAGTATTTTTTGAGTCTTGTGAAATAATTGATTTTGGTGAAATCAATTATTCACCAAAACTCAAAATATACTCGAGAAAACGGGATTTTACCACTGTCAAACCATCTTCAGCATGCCCGAATTAGTACAGAAAACAGGTTTTGGAACATGAAAATGTAAAAATTTTTATGATATAAGTGGACGATCGGCTGGTTTCGCTGGTTGAGACTAAAAATTTGAATTCTCGCAAAATTTTGGCTAAAATAAGCATTTTGTCGATTTGAGGGCGTAAAAAAGAAATTTGAGGGCGTAAAAAGAAATTTGAGGGCGTAAATGAGTAATTTGAGGGCGTAAATAAGCATTTTGATCGATTTTCAAGTTTGAGGGCGTAAATGAGCATTTTGAGGGCGCAAACCACTTATAGCCATACGCGAAAAGAGTCTATAGGCGAAAAGATGCATTGGTAAAAAGATGCCATTGGCGAAATGATCTCGTTGGCGAAAAGATGCAGTTGGCGAAATGACTTTATTGGCGAAAATTTCATTGGCGAAACGATTACGCCCCAAAAATTGACCAAAACCACAAGGAGACAAGGCAGTCAAAAAAGATTTTTTCGAAAAATGTCCTTTTTTGGCCGTTTATCGTTAAAACGGCCTGAAATATATTTAGACCTTGAAAACGCACTTTTGGGCTACCCCAAATAGTGTACTTTAGCCCGGTAAAATAACTTGACGGTCAATTAACCTTAACCTCCAGCAGACATACAACAACAGAGGACCAAAGCAAATTTTTCACGTTTTTGGAAATATCCAGATCATGTCCAAATCACCTTAAACCACCCAAAAGTAAAAAATTTGGGATGGTTTTGGTGGTTTAGTGTGTTTTTAGAAGGTCTAGCATGGTTTTGGGTGGTTATGGTGGTTGAGTATGTTGAAGGACCATGGTTTTTGCGCGCAGTGGCATGTGCAAAATTTGAATTGGAGGGGGACACTTCTCTTTCGTCTCTCCTGTACTTTTTGGAGTCGTTTGAAATGACTCCAAAGAGTACAGTGCGAGACGAAAGAGAAGTGTCCCCGACAATTCAAATTCTGCACATGCCACTGCGCGCAAAAACCATGGTCCTTTAAAAATGATTTTAGGGTAGTTTGGGTGGTTTGGCGTTTTAATTCGGGCGCAATCTGTATATTTCCGAAAAAGCGTAAAAAACCTTGGTTTTGCCTGTTGTCGTATGTCTACTGGGGTCAGGGTTAATTTAGCCCTTTTGCTATACCTCATCTAATGATGGAGTCTCTATCGCATAATTATTCGTCAGTTGTCATCGAATATATCTTCTTCCTTAATATTTTACTAGTTATTTCAGCCGAAGAATAAGAACAAATCTGTCGTTTTGTCATCTCTCATCTGGCTATTGCTTTAACCAATCCATCTCGTCGTCTTCGTTATAAGTCTCCGAAATGGGTAAATATTTTCTCTGTGCCTGCATAGACTGATTTCGTAGTGGATATTAATTTCCCCTCCTTCTTCGTCTTTTTGTGTCATTGATGCGTAAAAATAAGTCATGTTTTTTCTGTTCCATTTATCTTTATCTTAATCGGAAGCCATGTCATGTCCTTGAAGTGGTGATTAGTCATACCCTGGCTAACTTATAGAATATCTTTTTCCCTTTCTGTACGTAAATGCTGTTCCTCGGATGTTGTCTGACCTTGAGTGTAGTATTCGTGCAAAAAGTAATGAAATCGCTTGTTATTTCACAACCTCTTTCGTTTTTTATATTGTTTGTCTATTATTCACTGGACATTTCAATGCTCTTAAATTGACTGTTTTTCCTAAATTATTACTGACTTTTTATAGCAGAACGCGTGGTGCTGCTCAAAAAGAATGGGAAATTGAAGCCAGAGCAAAGCCCCAGCATCAATAATACTGAAGTTGAGACTACAACTAACCGAACAACTCAAGTGCGCAAGGATATGACAGCTGTCCCGGTGGAAAATCTCGGCTGCGAATCCTTCCAAGAATGTGAGGAATGGTACAATCTTTTCAAAGCGGTATGGTTTTCTTGATTTTCTTCGCTTATTACTATCAATTTTTAAAACATTTTATGATTACCGTGTTTTCTCTATTAAGGAACCCTCTCTAGTAATGAATCCCCTCCTATTTTTGACTAGGATTTTAGAGTTAAGACCCTTTTGATTGACAATTTTGAGATTTTTTGGGGGTTGAAAAATAATGAACCCGGGTGCGTTAATACAGAAAATACTGTATTTCGAATCATTCACTTTTTTGCAGGTGATTATAGAGAATTTTATCCTCGGGATACTTAGTACTAGGGTTGGGTAATTCTCCGGAGAAATACTTTCCGGGTAATTACCGGGTAATTACCCAAGTAATTACCGAGAAATAAGGCCGGAAAAGTATTTTTCCGGGTAGTTACTCGGGTAATTACCCGGGTAATTACCATTTTACCAACCCTACTTAGTACTTCTGTTCAATGGGCAGACTGTAACTTGAAAATTCTTAATTGTGGCTATTATTTTATTGCGAAAGAACTGAATAAAATATTTCACTTCCTGGAGAAAAATGAATTGTATTTTTTTTTAAACATGCTTAAATGAAATTTTGGAAAATGAGGTACTGAAGTGAATTGTTTCTAAATCAGTCATTTAGTTTTTTGAGAATGATATAGGCAAAAGCACTTAAACATGACCATTGATAATACAAAAAGGATCAGCCATGCCTATCCTTCCTTTTATTGTCGGATAGGACAATAAAGGTGTACAAAAAGAGGAAGGCTGCTGCTACCGCCATTGAACACATGCCACTGCAAAGGTTTTTGCGTTTCCTTTTCGTGTAACTCTTATGTTTTGGTTAAATGGATGCAGCTGTGACAAAAAGGAATCAGTCTGAGAAAAGGACATACAATTACTTGTTGCACGTGTTTACATTTTCTTAAAGAAACTAATAGAATTCGCTTCTGATCATTAATTCAATTTTATTTTAGTTTGACACTGACAATGATGGTTATATTCCTGTAAATGAACTGAAAGCAGCTCTCCGTGACAGTGCGTACACTTTGGACTAAATGGTAGTGATTTGTTTTCCAAAATTAATTCTAATCCATATTGTTACGTTTATAGTCAGCCAGGCTGAATCGCTGATTTCCAATGCTGATGCGAATAAAGACGATTACGTGGATTTCCCAGAATTCAGTGCTCTTGTGAGTGCATTTTCCGGTTCCTTAAGCTGGTCATAATCATACTAAATCCCTATTTAGATGGCCAAAGCTAAGCGAATGCGGATGCGTCGAGTGATTTTGTATGCTGCCAGAAGTGTCTTGCCGAAAGGTTCTTATTAAGCTCTAATAAGTTTATTACCAGCTTAACTGTATGCTTTCATTTAAGGTCAGCAAACCGATACTGTTAGATATTTGCTTCAGTACAATTGCTTTCCGCCACCTATCTTTTTGATTCTGATCTCGCTTCTTCAATTGGCTGTGTACATCTATTATGCTGCCAAAGAAAGAGAGTGGTCGGCAACGAGTCCTGTTCCTACCAGTTCTCCATTCATCCTTAGTCCAATAAGAAAGCAGGAAGTTTGGCGGTATTTCACTTATATGTTCATCCATGTCGGGTAAGGTTATCTTTAGTGCTGCTCAATTCATAATTCGTTTTCAGTTACGTTCATTTGCTAACAAATCTCGCTGTACAAATTTGCTTGGTGTTCCACTGGAGTTAGTTCACAAGTTCTGGAGAATCGGGCTTATATATGTGCTTGGAGTAATGTCTGGAGCTCTACTTTTCTTCGTAATGATTTTTTTAAACTAATTTTTTTCAGTTTCTAAATTTTAGTTTGTGCGAAAACATAATTTCAAAAAACGCTTTAAGAAAAAAAACTTGTGGCCATTTCAAAATCAGCGAATTTCTTTAAACATGCTTTTTCTACTATTATGTGTTTATGTGTTCGGTTTTCTATTGTAATTTATACCCGAATTCCGGCGATAACCCGCGGGTTATATATGGGTGCAACTAAAGGAGAAGCCTAGGTCACAGGTTCGAACATCACTGTGTACACACCTCTTTTTATCTTTTTTAATTCACAAGTTTGGTGTTAAAAACTTGCTCAGGCCATTGGCTATCTAACGAAATCATCGCCGCAGGGCTTCACAGAACCTGGAGCTAATTAACAGACTGAAACCTGCTAAAATATACAAAATTGAGTGTTTTGGAGTTTCTTTGACTGGTTGTATTGGTTTTATCTGACTTTTTTGAGTGACACGTTTCATATACAAAAATGTAGCCAAGATTCCAAACTTTCATTTCAGCTATCATACACAGAAAAAGGTAAATTTTGTTAAGGCTAAATATTTAAAGACGTTCAACGATGCCCAATGCCCGAACTTTTCGCTATTATTTAGGGACTGACGTTTTCTTTTGTAATTCAAATTTATATGATGATATACAACCTTGTATTTAAAGTGTAGCCCTACTTCGTGGCGTCCTTTTGAGTATGGAATTGTGTATAATCATTCAAATAAATATTATAAAAACGTCAGTTCCAAAATAACCCAGAAAAGTTTGGGATGGCATGGGATCGGGCATTGTCATGGGCGTAGCCAGGGGGGGGCGGTGCTGAGGGGCTATAGCCCCCGTCAGGTTTTTCTGACTACGCCAAAAAAATTGTTAAGGAAAAACACTATGAAACTCGAAAACGGTGTAGGGAGAATGACCTCTCGGGGGGCTTTAGCCCCCGTCAGATTTTTCTGACTACGCCTCTGTGCGTTGTTGGACGTTTTTTAATTTTAGCCTTAACTAATTTTTTCCCCGTCTATGATAGCTGAAATAAAAGCCTGAAATTTCGGCTACATTTTGGTGTAAGAAACAGGTGACTTAAAGTAAAAAGGCAGATAAGCCCGAATGAACCAGTCAAAGAAAAAAACCCAAAAACAATCGATTTTGCACATTTCGCAGGTTTCAGTATGTCAATTAGCTCCATATGCTGTGAAACGCTGCAGCGCTGATTTTGCTAGATAGCCAAGGGCTTGAAAATGATTTTCATACCAAGTTTATAAATAAGGGAAATGAATAAGGGGTATTACATAAGGTTTTTACGCACTGGGGGTCGAACCTGCAGGGGTGCGGGTTATCTATGGGATGCGAGCTATCTGAGGGGTGCAGGTTATACGCGGGAATCGAGGGTAACCACGAAAAACAAGGATTGCGAAAACAGATCCCAAGCAGTAAAGAAAATCCCGCACCATTTGCTTCAAGTAAAGCAGTCGATTTATTTTTTGTAACCGGTAAAATCGAATCATACGACATTAGAGAAGAGTCGGTAGATAATCAAAAATGCTCTTTAGACATAAAGATCGTGATCTAAAAGGAAAAAGGGAAAGTCGATCTCAGGGTTGAAAAATGCGTTTGAAATTTGAGAATGGTTTTTTCAGCATTGATATCACATGATCGATCGGTAGAATGTAGAAATAAGTTGGCAAAAAATCAAAAATAAACACGAGGAATTGAACTTGAGAGCATCCTCGAGCACAAAACGCTTAACCACTAGACTACTGAAGCAAACATTCTTCGGAGTGATTATGTGATATTAATTATGTGATATTGATGCTGAAAAATTATGCTCAACTTTCAAACGCAATTTTAACCCTTAAAATCGACTTATCCGCAGAAAATGATCTTTTTGTCTAAAAAGTATTTTGATTCTCTATCAAAAGATATATAGGGTTTTTCCGTATCGCATGGACACTACCATATGTTCCCTTGTGGGTGGATTGGCGTTTACAAATGTTTGAAGTCAGACCGACAAAAAATTTGTGTTTTGGCAAAAAGGAAGCCGGCGAAAATTCTTCAAACACCCTGTACTGTTATTTTCAGGTATTTGACAAAAACATCTATTTGGCTGGTGCAAGTGGTGGTGTATACACATTGCTGTCCGCTCACATCGCAAATGTCATAATCAACTGGGGCGAGATGCAGTTCAATTGGGTCAGAGCTATCATTTTGGGTGTTTTCGTTGGGGCTGATGTCGGTGTGGCCCTTTACCAGCGATACTTCATAGGAGATAGCACAAAAGTCTCTTATGTATCTCACATTGGTGGTTTATCGCTGGACTGTTGCTCGGGGTCGTCATATTAAGAAATCTTCGCCTCAAATCATGGGAATTTTACGCCTACTGGATTGCTTTGGCTCTCTTCATTGTTTATGTCCTCGTATGTATTGGAATCATAACAGTCTCGTCTCTTGCCTAGCGAGAATATTATTCACCTACTTGAACTTCTTTGGAAATCTCATATTCTATTGGTTGTGACTGCAGTTGTTCTTTTTGGTTGCATATCTCCCTTCTAACTGTTGTGATTACTGGATATTGTTTTAAGTGTTTTTGGTTGTTAGGTGTACGTGATTGTATTGCCTGTTAAGCTGACCTCTGTCTCCTATTGTTCTCGTATGTGATTCAATAAATGATACATTCCGACAGCACATGCCGCCTGTTTTCGGCCGGTCAAGATGGGAACGTTCTTGTTTTTTTTTCCGGTTTTATCACGATCTAGAGATTCGTACAGGAGTGGCACTTAGTTCACTTAGGGGCTTCTTTTTCCTTTTACCGCAAATAATATTTTTACATCTTCTTAGTAATTTTAAAACAAGTAAACCTTTTATTACAGCTGTTTGACGTGTTCTTGCACGGTACGTGTCAATTGTTCCCGGCGCCGATTGTTCCCGGCGGCCGATTGTTCCCGGCTTATATAAAAGGGACAATTGTTCCCGTCCTATATAAAATGACCGATTGTTCCGGCTAGTATAAAAGCGACAATTGTTCCCGGCATATGTAAAATGACCGATTGTTCCCGGCTCGTATAAAAGGGACAATTGTTCCGGCTATTATATAGCTCTTGAAGACAGTTTTATTTTTCAAGTTTTGGATTTATTTTTGATATTGCTGTTGTTATTCACCTTTCGTGCACATATTTTCCTCTTTTTATCGACAAATACTTTAGTGCCGATATGGATTTTAATTTCATTTTTTTTTATATTGATTTTTATATCATTCAAATAGTCTGAAAAGGCTATTTTAACCTTAGGGCTAGTAGATGAACTACCGTGTGGTCATTTTAAAGGGGTATCCAGCTCGAGAATCCAAAAATTTGTGATCTATTCAAAAGTACTCAAAAGCCCATGCATCTTACCCAAAGTGAAGCGAGGAAGAAGATTTGATAGTGCTGAACATTTCGACCTGGTTTCACCACCTGAAAATCCAGTTACTACTACCTTCAGGGGTGTAGACAGGCACGTATCCAAAGTGGGGGGGGGCCTAACCGGGCTATAGCCCCCCTGAAATTTATTATTTCCTTATTAAAACACCATAAAAGTCGAAAAAGGTGTAGGTAAAAGGACTTTTGGGGGCTTTAGCAACACAAACCCCCCCCCCCCGCCCCGAAAAATTTTCCTGGATACGCCTCTGGGTGTAGGCAGGGGGGGCTAAAACTTCCTTTCCCGTCAGGCTTTTCGAAAAACGTTGTAAATAAAAAAGATTATAAAACTCCAAAGAAGGTGTAGGTAAAATGACCTTTTGGGGGCTTTAGACTCCCCGTCAGATTTTTCTGGCTGCGCCTCTGACTAACCTACAGCCAATAGCTGGTAACTAGCAGTTAGGTAACAACACCTCAGTACGACCAGCTAAGACCCTGGATTTCAGGTTACCGCATCAGGACACCTGTGATAGTACCGTACACACTTATTTTATCCCAATCATTTCATCCTAACTTTTTTCGACTCAAACTTAGTTTTTAAGTGAAGTCTTACGCGCATGGTAGGCAGCGTATGTCAGGAGAAGCTGATGCTAGGATATTGGGGAGAGTCCAGCGCTATCCTCAAATTAATCTAATTGATTACCTCCGTGGACTGGCTCACAATTTCGTGATAGATCAGTAGAATTTTGTCCTTGTTGTTGTGTTATTATTTCGTTTTGATGTCGTATGGGAAAGGACAATAAAGTTAGTAATAACCATTCATAAAGCGGAATGTTCTAGGAGAGAGTACGCTTTTATAGTACTGACAGGTTTAAAACTGGTTTCTCATGTAAACTGGGAACAGTTGTCCCTTTTATACCAGCCGCGAACAATCGATCACCGGGAACAATCGGTCGCCGGGAACAATCGGTCATTTTACATATGCCGGGAACAATTGTCGCTTTTATACTAGCCGGGAACAATCGGTCATTTTATATATGCCGGGAACAATTGTCCCTTTTATACTAGCCGGGAACAATCGGTCATTTTATATAGGACGGGAACAATTGTCCCTTTTATATAAGCCGGGAACAATCGGCCGCCGGGAACAATCGGCGCCGGGAACAATTGTCCGTGTCCGGTTCTTGCAGCTGACTTTTCTTCTTTTTGTATCTGATTAATATTAGCTGTAAAATGGAAGACACGGACATTTCAACATACGGACGTTTCACCGTACGAGGCATTTCTAATTTTAGCATTTTTGGTCCATGTGATTCTTGTTGATAGACATGGTTAAGTGTTTCTGGTTCTGCATGCGCTTCTTCCGAATAAAAATCAAGAGACCTATGAAAAGATGTTTCATTGACCACAACCGCCTGAGTATTACTACCGTAAATATTCTAATAGAGCCCCCTCTCTAATAGAGAACCAAAACTCGAAAAAGGTGGCAGAAAGAAGCCAAAAGGTGGCAGAAAAAAGATTTATCCGTAAGAAAACATTGAGTACAACACAAACAAAATTCACTTTAAATTTATTAAAAAAATTGCCCACTTTTTCGTTCTAAGATATTTTGTGCCGAGATGCTGTAAATTTTTCGAAAATAAGTACAAATAAGTACATTCGTCGAAAATAAGTACATTTCTTATAAATAAGTACATCTTAAATAAATAAGATTTGGGGTCCTCAAATAAGTACATTTCTTATGAATAAGTACACTTGGGAGCCCTGATATAGAGACTTTTTTTAACGGCGTAGAATACCCTAAAAAAAGTGGTTTACCTTGGTCCCCCAAGGCAAAAAGTCGAATTTTAATCAAAAAATTTTTATCTTCCAAAAAACGACTTTTTTGGTCAGAAAATGTCGGGAAACAACTTTTTAATCGTTTTAGCGCACAAGAATTACTTAGAAATGGTTAACCTAGGGTGGGGAAAAAAACAAAAAAAAAAAGATAACAAATTTGAGTGCAGGTTTCGCGGGATGAAATATCGAGAAAATGCTACCAGTATGGCCTATCATCTTACGGTACAATTTCTATTCTACTAAGGTTGTTCATGCGTATTTTGATACTTAATTCAAGAACCAGTGCACGAAAATTGGAGTGGAAGCAATCAAAGTGATCGACAAATTATCTGGCATTAAGCGCAAATTTGAAGCAAATAGAGAGATTCCAAAGAAAATAGTCAAGGAATCCGAGGAGAACGGCGGTCGACTGAATACACCAAGGATCAATAGCTTTTTCGATAAGATCGGCAAAGAAGATCAGGATGAGGTCGACATTCTTCTTACTAGGGTTTCTGAGGAGGAGCTATGCTTGGGAAACTGTGAAAACGATGAATGCTCTAACTTGGTGAAAAGCCTGGTTCTCGGATACATTGCTATGCAAAGTCGTTGAAATGTTTCACAATGTGCCAATCTCTGCCGCCTCGACCGAAAGAAACTGGTCCCTTCGAGATGGGATCCACACAAAGCTTCGAATTAGGTTGGTGATTTTATCTGTTTGCATGAATTTCTAGTGAGGTTGTTTATTTTCTTCTTTAGAATGAAGCTGGACACCGCCAACGAAATAGTCTGTATAAAGCATAACATTCAATTGGAATATGCCGGTCTATTCAAAAAAGTGCATCAATGCGAAGAAGAGGGGGAATCAGAATCCGAAGAAGAACAAACTATTGAGAATGATACATTGTTTTTGAATGTTGATTTATGGTCAATTTATTGTCAATGAAGCTAATTGGAATGTGTTTTAGTGCCGGTTGTGATTATTTAAGCATTTAATTTACTGTTTTTCTTTTTCATTTGTTCATAAGACGGCAGTTCGAATGTTTGCGAATATTCGCGAACATTCCGAATATTCGCGCGAATTTCCCCACCCTATTCAAACCTGATTTTGAAAAAAAAAAATAAAAAGCTGTCGATGCCGAGTATTGAAATTTTAAGAAAAATTGATCTGAAAGCTTTAAAAAAATTATGGAATTTTTTTATTCGGCATAAAAAGCCTGCTAGACAAAAGCTTTAATTTCAGCGCAAACTTCTGGTTTGCATATTCTGAAAGTCCCATGATTCCTCTACCAGATGGATCAGGGTGACTCCAACAAGTTAGACACTATTAAATGAACATAATCGTTCGAAAATTTATATGCTTACGATGATATTTTCGCCTATTTCTAAGCCATTTCGCATTGTGCATGCTCCAAATGATATGCTATTCGACGCGGGAGACGAAGTTATTTTTGTTCGCAGTAATATTTTTTTGAAAAGCCTACAATATAATAATATTATTGTCAAATTTATTGTCAATATTTCGATAAAAAAAAGCATTTTAAGACAAACAGTCTATCTTGGAAGTAAAATGTTTGATTATTTTGTCATTTTTCTAAAATAATGAATCTCTCGAAAAATTTCTGATTACACCTTCAGAAAGCTCTACGAATACTGCTATAGAAAAATAAAAAAAATTATGGGAAAAAGGTGGACACTGGGAAGTTACATACAATTTAATAAACATAATCATTTTAAAGTCTAAATGTTTTTAGCGTTTAATTTGCTTTTGCTCGTGAAATTGCAGCATCTGACATCGGATTCGGAATCAGCGTACACTATTTGCTGATAAAACTACTTTCAGAAAAAAAAATCACCGGCATATTCAAATTCCGTCCGAGACCATTAACATTCGAATAAATCGATACTGTTTTTATTTGAATGTTAACTGTCTCGAACGGAATTTGAATATGACGGTGAATTTTCTTTCTGAAAGTTCTTTTGTACTTGTTTTTTGTAAGTACCTGGAATTCGGTATGATAACCGCTGCAAAAATCTAGAATTTTCGGATTTTAACCGTGGTGAAAATCCGGAATTTTTATGTTTTGATCTTTTTGATGTGTATTTACAGCTCTGTGATGTACAGTCGCGTTAGAATACTCAAAGACACACAAAAACATGTATAAGACGTTTTTTGTGTCTTTTTCTTTGCTTGCAGAACCATTAGGAAATTCGGCGCTAGTAGCGAATACCCATTTCAAATTTCGGTGCACCCTAAGAGTGCCCTGTAAAACGTCCTCCATATTTTCACTTTTTTCATCTGAATTTATACTTGAAATGTAGCTGAAAGTCTGGCAGAGGTCGTCTGATGGAAATATCTCACAACGTTTAAAAAAAAATATTATGAAAATGTTTGAAATCTCAAAAGCTCAAAATTTTGGAATTTAAAACTTTCTTACATCCTGAGAGTGAGCTGGAAAGTGTCCATCATATTTCACCTTTTTTTACAGAATCCATACTCAAAATGTAGCTGAGCTTCTTGCGGAAGTCATCTGATACAAATATTTCACGACATTATATGAAAAATAAGAAATAAAATGTCTTGAAATCTTAAAAATTCAAAATTTTGGAATTTCAAATTTTGGCAAACCCTCAGAGTGCGCTGGGAAATGTCTTCACTATCCGTGCACCCGCCAATTCGTCCACAGTCAATGCGTTCACGGTCAATTCGTGCATTCGCCAATTCGTCCACACGTCAATTTGTCCACAGGTCAATTAATCACACTTTCGAAACCTAGGTAGTCCCTTATTCTCAAGGTGGAGTCCAACTGAACAACTTGAGTACAAATTTCGAGACAAAAACCGACTTTTCATATATACTAGAGTACTCGAGGCACTGTTCTAGGCATGATATGATTATTTATATGCTCAATCCAAATGGTTCCCTTAATTTTAAGGTCGACTACCTGGTACTTATGCATTTCAGGGGCAAAAATTAAATAAAAACTTAAAAACTTGTGTAAGGATTGTTGCGTTCGTCTGAACGACGTTTCCAGTCAAGATGATAGGTTTCTCCTAGAAACCTATTGCAGCCCTAAATAGTTCCAGATTTCGATAAGTTAAATTAAATCCAGATTTGTCCTGTCCAGATTGTATCGATAGAGAGCATCTAGTTTCAAAATCATTATTCTATTTGTGGATCTGATTCTTGAAGCTTGCTCTATTTGATGTCCGAAAAGGTCAGTGAGATGAACGTTATTATTTCTGGTACGCAATCAGTTAAGATCACTCCTGACAGTAAGCCGTCCTCTCCCAGTTCCAGTACTTTATTTGATTATGGCTTCCGAGGGGAGCACGACATTTTTCTACCGCGACATTTTTCTACCGAGACATTTTTCTACCGAGACATTTTTCTACCGAGACATTTTTCTACCTACGACATTTTTCTACCGCGACATTTTTCTACCGGACATTTTGTTTGTCACTTTTGTAGGGAAACTGCTACTATTGGTTGATAAGCCCTGTTTATGATTATTTTATCACGTTCTGGCCTTTCAGATGGACGCTCTACTTGCTAAGCCTCATTCTTTAAATTCAAATTGTGGCAACAAAAAATTCTTTCATGATGGAAGGTTGTATTAGACTCTAATATTGCAAAGGTCGTCGTTTTCGATACAAAGTTTCACCTCAAACTTTCTCTAAGCGGTGTAAGAGCAGTTCTCGGATGGACACGGTTTCCATCAGCATGGTCTAAATAGTAGAGGCTATTGGACCTCAACCTTAGAGTCTTGTGTAGCATGCATTCACCCTTTGTTTGCCTTTTTTCAACTATGTTGTCCAAAGAAATAATTAGACGCAAATGAGAACCAAAGAGACAATTTATTAAAGAGATAAATGATTTATTTGTAAATAGGTATAAAGGCCTTATGTGATGTGGATATCATTTAACGGTAGAAAAATGTAGAGGTAGAAATTTTTTGGTAGAGAAGTGTTAAGTAGAAAAGTGTCCGATATAAAAATGTCGCGGTAGAAAAATGTCGCGGTAGAAAAATGTCGTAGGTAGAAAAATGTCGCGGTAGAAAAATATCGCGGTAGAAAAATGTCCGGTGAAAAATGTCGCGGTACAAAAATATCCGGTAGAAAAATGTCGCGGTAGAAAAACGTCGTGTACCCCTTCCGAGCCATCTCTCATGTTATTGATCCAGTTGTTGAGGCTAAGCCAAAGCCCAAGTATTTCAGTATATTTTATCCAGTCCAGTCCAAATTTATATGTTCCAGAATTGAAAAAGTCATCTAAGGAGGCACCTATTAGTTTTCCAGATATGCCTGATGGATCGACTGCGACTGAATCTTCCGAAGTGCCTGCATGCCGGACTTCTTCTGTATGGTTTCGATCCCAGCTTCAAGTCCGCGCTCCCACTTCGCACGTGGAAGGGTTTCTCCAGCTGGTCAATTGGTGCGCACCTCAAGTGCATGAGAGTCTCTCCAGTCAGCCTACTCTGCCAATGATGATGAGAAAGAAGAAGAAGATGCTCCAGTCCTCCCAGCCAAAGAAGCCAATAACTCTCCAGTCAAAAATGGTGCCCTTCCAGTTTCTGTTTAGCCAGTGGTTTCCTGCTCTTCAGTGCTCAAAAGAGATGTCCAATCGCGTGTCTACGAATCCAGATCTGATGGCCAGATGCCCGCTCCTGTCCAGATCAACAAGAAGTTGCCAGCCTCTCTAGTTGTGCTTCCTGCTGTGGTGGTGGAACAAGAAGTGCCAGAATGCTCTCTTAGTTTTATTTCATCTAGCGTTATATATCCAGCTTGTACTCCTGTTCCCATGTCACTATGGTGCATCAATAAAGATACCAGTTTGAGCTTAAAGGAGACACCCTTCTTTCTTACTCTTGCGTAAAACAATTACTTAGGAGATGATTAAACACTTTTTTCAAATTATTATAAAATGATGTGAAGCAAAGCAAAGCAATATTTGCAGCAAAAAAAAGTATTTTAGCAGCAAAAAGAAGTAATTTAGCAGAAAAAAAAGTCTTTTTGGCGCAAAAAGAAGTCTTTTTGCAGCAAAAAAAAGTTTTTTTGCAGCAGACAAAATTAGCAGCAAAAAAAAGTATTTTAGCAGCAAAAAGAAGTAATTTAGCAGAAAAAAAGTCTTTTTGGCGCAAAAAGAAGTCTTTTTGCAGCAAAAAAAAGTTTTTTTGCAGCAGACAAAATTAGCAGCAAAAAAAGTCTTTTGGGAGCAAAAAAAGTCTTTTGGGAGCAAAATAATCCTTTTGTAGCAAAAAGGTATTTTCGGCGCAAAAAAAGTATTTTTGCAGTAAAAAAAACAATCAGCAGCAAAAAAAAGTTCTTTGGGAGCAAAAAAAGTCTTTTTGCAGCTGGCGAAATGTTTGGCGAAATGTACTTTTTTCAAAATTTTGAGTTACCAACCCTGTATGCAACTCTTTTAGAATACAATCTTTGAGATAAATAAGTTTTGAGTTTTTTTCGCCGGCCAGGTTAGCAACTTCAAAACGTCCTATTTAAACTAACAATGTAGGAAACGACATCAACCACCTTGAAGGTATTTAATTTAACTTTACCTTTAATTTTACTTTACCAATTTCGGTTGAAGTTTTTTGTGCTCTACATAATAGTCTACCCTGAAGTCGTATTCTTCGACTGCCTCACCATGTTTTTCAACTGCGCCGTGGCAAAAAGAGACTCCATATGCATTTTTGATCAAGAGTACTTCTCGGAATCATGTCTAAGGTAAGTGTGTGCGCGCATCTCTAACTCTCAAGCCCCCTGCGCCACCTTCGAGGGCGCAGGGGGCTTGAGGCTTGGAGTAGAGATGCGCACACCCACATACCTTGCATCAAAAGGGATGCATACCAGAGTTTATTTATGCGGTAGGCCCCAGTATTCAAAACTATGTTCAACATCTTCTTGTTAGTGGGCCATGAGTGATTAGTGGCCCCCTTTTATTCCCTTCCTATACAGCCCTTAATCCATTTAAAATTCAAAAGGCGCCAATTTGAATTTTTCAAATTTTGACTTAAAAACCATGATACCCCCTGTGGTTCGAATTTTTTTTCTTAGAACCAAAAAAAACAGCCGGCTTTCTCATGAAATCGGAGTCGAGAAACTCGAATATGATGTTATCTCCTCAATCCGATCACTGGACCACGGGATAGCACAGGGACTGAAACACTAATGTTCCCGAACGACATAGGCGCCGATAGGTGCCTGCAGACCCTAGTACCCCATATATTTGAGACAACTTGTACGACTAGATGTAATTTTTTTTTGCAATCAGCTCAATAAACTTTTTTTTATTATGGTTTCAACATTTGCGCACAATAAATTACAAAAGTCACATAATTTTGGAAAGGAATCAAAATTGTAGTTATCACAACGTACATACAGCTGTACCGGACCTTCCAACCCTGTCACGTGGGATCAAACGGAGCTCACTGCCGTATTTCTGAAACAATTTTAATGTGGTCATGATTTTTTGTCGTTCAACTCGAGAAGAGCTGACTGGGACAAGGAGACTATTTAGTGGGAAATTTCGTGCTGCACATTTCTACTATTTAACGGCCCCTCTCTAATAAACGACCTCTCTCGCTCCCCTCAAGAACCTGTATCTAAGCCCAGAACCAATGTTTTGGAAATATATTTTTCGCGTTTTCTTAACCGCCACTGAGTGCTCCAAACTTACTTTTTTTAGATTGGTAAGCATCCGAAAATTTCAAATGTGGGATTATTGACGGAGCCGGTCAAGTTGAATTTTTTTGCACTAAGTGTAAATCAAAAGCTTTGACTCATCTTTTGAAGACTGCTTTTAGGCAAGTTACCATCAATAATAAATTTCCATGGCGCTAATTGAAAGATATCCAGCGCTTTTTGTGGTTGATAATCATAAGGAAAAAGTAGGCTAACCATAAAAATGTTTGCTGCAGATTGAGCAGGATTCACGCCAATTCCATCATTTGTAATGATCGCTGAAGTAGCTGGATCTACCTTGAACTCTTCTGCCGCAAATTTGAGTACTGCTGTGAAAGGAGCCGATTCTGGAACACTCAGCCTAAACACAACGACTACACATAACTAGAACAAAATTTTTATGTTTACACTTTGAAGGGAAGCTTAGGATCGGAAGTAAGAGTTATTTTGAATGTCACTTTCCCACTGGACTCAGTTGTCATTTTTGGACGTTGAACAAATTACACACTTAGTACTTTCAATTAACTGTATTCATTCTGTAGTGGTTGACTGCATGGATGCATTGACATAAGACCAAAAGTTTAAACAGACAATTCTCGTAAGGACCCAGGCTGTCTAAATTGCAAATAAAAGCGGGATGATTCTGGTTTTACATCATATATGATCACCACGGATTACTTGTTACAAGTGACAGGGCTGTGCACGGGCCGAGTTTGGCGGCCTGGACCTGCCCGCTGATAAATTTTAAAAGCTCGGCCTGGAAATACCACAAATTTTTTAAAATATTGATTCACGAAAAAATCTTAAAAAGCTGCCTAAAGTACAGTATATGTAGTCTTCGAAAAAAGGGATTCGACCACCTTTTCAAGTGTTTTAACACCTGAAACATGTAGAAAAAATGTTTTTAGGTGGCGGAGGGTGACTTTCGAAAAAAACTTTTTTTGACTTTTTGCCTTGGAGGATTAAGGCAAACCACCAGATGAGGGTACCTGGATACCCCAAAAAGATGGAATTTGAACATAGTTTCTCTGACTTCTCTCTCCAAACACCCTATATCGACCTAAAATTGCCTCAGAAGCTTGAAAAAGACATTATTTTTGAGTTCTAGTCAATAAAAATTGAGTTTTGGGACCGACCAAAAGTACGTATTTTGACTGTTTTTGAAGGGATTTAGGTCTGGATTTGGATGGAAATGGACCAAAAATGAGCCAATTTAGTGTGAAAAGGAAGATGTTGAACATAGTTTTGTTGACTGTGGCCTACAGCATAAAGAAACTCTGGTATGCATACATTTTTATGCATCCAGAGTCGCTTTCTAGTGATTTGTGTCTCAGGTATGTGGGTGTGCGCATGTCAACCCCAAGCAAGCAAGCCCCCTGCGCCCCGAAGGGGTCGCAGGGGTCTTTGTTGGTTAGAGATGCGCGCACTCATTTACCTTAGACATGATTCTGAGCACGACTCTTGATCATAAACTGCATATAGAGGCTCTTTTTGGCCAGCTCCAGTGACCAAAACGAGGAAGAATACCCTCATATAAGGTGATTCACCTTGGTCCCCCAAGGCAAAAGTCAAATTTTGGTCAAAATTTTTTTTTCGAAAATCATTTTCCGCCACCTAAAACATGTTCTCTACACGTTAAAGGACTATCGCCGTTGATGACAATGGCGATTTCGAGTTTTTGAATTCGCGGGGGACAGCTCTTTTATTGCGAAAATATATTTCGAATTATTTTTTGTTCACGATTAAAATTTGTAAAAAAACTAAGAACCATCTACTAGTCGAGCACAGCGCTGCTTGACAATGCCAGATTGGACGACTTAGACGATTCCCATTGAGCCATAACCCATTACCAGAAACTGTTGATTCGCCTCATCTAATTCATAGAACTTAAAACCGGTTTTCTGTAATTTTGGACCACACTTTGTTACCTCGGATTTTCACTATATTTTTTTCACTCCTAACTCATAGAGCATGATGTTTTAGGTAGGTTAATGCGTTTTTGCTATTTCAAAAGTGCCTTCTTTGGTGAAAAACGTGCCAATTTAAAAAATCTATCTTGAAATTTCTCAAAAATCTGGATTTTTTCTTAATATAAGGTAATTCGAAATGATTTAGTTCGACAATTATACAGTGTAATAGCTCGTTAGAACCCTGAGATTGAGCTGAAATATCTGCATTTATAGTTTTTGCAGAAAAAAATTATAATTTTAAAAATTGAGCCTTTTAGTTAAAAAATTGGTTTTTCAAAAGTTCAAGATAGATCTAAAAAGCCTCTAGAAGAGCGGTGTTGAAAGTTTTAGATGCAAATAAAAAAATAATTCGCAAAAACATTTTCCGCATTTTCGGCTGTCCCCCGCCAATTCAAAAACTCGAAATTGTCATTGTCATCAACGCGATGGTCCTTTAAAGGTGCTAAAACACTCCAAAAAGTGGTCGAACACCCTTTTTCAAAACTACATATACTGTACTCCTGCCGAAAAGCTTAAAATTGTCTTAAATATTTTAAATATTGATTTTTTTGAGCAAAAAGAATCTTTTTTGGTGTAAATTTGGCGTAGTGCCGTTTGCCCACCTTTTGGACATTTTTGGAATTATGCCCTATGTTCTGTTTTAGCCACTTAGGACTTATTTTTTTAACTTAGGCTTAGTCCTTAGGCTCAGGGCAGGCCAGCGCGTGTTAGCCGGGACCAAAAAAGACCTTAGCCGGGACCTTTCTTTAGATTCAATTCGTGCACAAGGAGATATAAGAAATGCCGTCCGCGCTTGAGGATGCTAATGCTCTGTTCGGAGTATGTTATTGCTTTTAGTGATTCCTGTTTTATATTACTGTTTCAGTTTGCTCACACGACCTATGATGCTGGTGAGGATATTGGAAATAAGCCGTGCACCGTGCTCGCCTATCGTATCTCGGACACCGTCACAGAAGCAATGGTTGGTTATTATTGGTCGTCAATTAACGGACTCATTCGAAGTTAATATTTAGCTTCGCTTTGCATTCGGAACGTTGGATATTGAAACCCGTTCTATTTCTGTGCACCAAAGCGATGTCGACAAGTTCGCCTTCGTTTGCCTAAGCAGTACCAAAGAAGCTCGAGAGGTCTTAAAGTGCTCTGGCAAAAACATTCACGACGAATATGGAGCCGATCACGGTGAAATCAAATTTAAGATCCTCCGCTTTGCCAGTCGAAATATTCCGCCTTCTAAGACAGTGCACCTGGCTGGATTGCCAACTACTGCTACCAAGACCGAAGTTAGTTTGTCATTTTAGGCTTGTATTCAAGAGTGTTTACAGGTGGTGTCGTGGCTAGCATCTCTTGGAGTGCACGCTGCGTCGTTGGCCAATCGGATCTCTGGAGATGGATTCCGCACTCTATGGCTAACTTTTGCAAAGAAAGTTGATGCTGGCTATGCAGCTAACGGGCTTGATGGGAGTCCTACGATGGTTCGCTCGTCCATGCTTCTTTTGCCTACCAAGATACCAAGAATGTGAAATAACTTGTTTCGTGCACATTTTCATTGTTTCAGTGTTGAATGAATAAAGTGGTTGATATTGAGTTATTAGTGACTTGTTATTTTGGCTGAATTTTGTTGCCTATGCTGTAATAAATCACATAAGACCATTCTAATTGTGTTACTTACAGTAATCCGCATGAGAACTCGATACGTTTTGCTGCTAGCATCCCGCTTGCAGTGGCTCGCATCCTTCGGATTCCAAACTGGTGCACGTATACGAACTTCCTCAATCAATTTTTCCTTCTGAGCTTCAGTTACTTTCTCAAAAATCCATCGGGAAAATGCAATCTGCATGTAGTAAATGTAGAATAAGTAAAAACTGAACGAAAAAGTACAAAAGTACACCATAAACAAAGATGCAAAAAAAATTGCATGTTGAACATGCAATCTGCAATCTGCAAATAAATTGCAGCAATATGCAAAAAGTATAGACGCAACATGCAAATAAATTGCGGCAATTTAATTGCGCAATTTTATTGCATGCAATATGCAAAAAGTATAGACGCGACATGCAAACAAATTGCGGCAATTTAATTGCGCAATTTTATGCAAATTGCAGATTGCATGCAAAAGTATGGCCGGGCCCTTACAAACTACAAAAAGACTTGAAAATAAGGCCTAAGTGGCTAAAACAGAACATAAAATATAGAGGACTAGGCACACACACATAAGACTTATGAAGAGGTTTAGCTTTATTTAATCAACACCCACATATGGTCTCACAAATACAACAAACAGAGGATATCCTATTAATTTACGGATGCTTTATTCTTTGTTGTGACTGGCTGGCTTCTTTAGCTGACTCAAGAGCTGGCTTGACTGTTCCACTTGACCCATGATACTCGACTGATGGGACGGCGACTGGACTGACGACGGCTGCTGCTTCTGTTCGACTTCGGGAGCATCCATGGACAGTTGACGTTTAAGGTCCGCCGACTCTCCATAATCTCTGTGTCGTGATTGTCTTCAACCCAGAGGAATGTGGATCTCATGAGAGAGGATATGCTTTCGATCTGAAAAGGGAATAACTTTCCTTTCGGAGAGTTACCAGACTCGTCACTCATAGCCTCAATATCAATTCGCACTCCAGAGAGTGAAGATTCAATTCTAGGTGCGACCCCTCCTAGGGAATCGGATTCTTTCTGACTCTTATCAGGTCCTTGACCTAGCATAACGGTAGATGTGCGGGCTTAAGTTCAGAATCCCCCCCCCCCCCACGGGAGTGATCAGGTGGAGGAGATAACCTCATATTCGTGTTTTCTCGACCCCGATTGCATAAAAAAGCCGCGCGCTTTTTTGTTCTGAGAAAAAAACTTTTTTCGAACCACAGGGGCTATCATGGTTTTTAAGTCAAAATTTGAAAAATTCAAATTGGCGCCTTTTGAATTTTAAATGGATTAAGGGCTGTATAGGAAGGGAATAAAAGGGGGCCACTAATCACTCATGCCCACTAACAAGAAGATGTTGAACATAGTTTTGAATACTGGGGCCTACCGCATAAATAAACTCTGGTATGCATCCCTTTTGATGCAAGGTATGTGGGTGTGCGCATCTCTACTCCAAGCCTCAAGCCCCCTGCGCCCTCGAAGGGGGCGCAGGGGCTTGAGAGATGCGCGCACACACTTACCTTAGACATGATTCCGAGAAGTACTCTTGACCATAAAATGCGTATAGAGTCTCTTTTTGCCACGGCCCAGTTGAAAAACATGGTGAGGCAATCGAAGAATACAAACATTTAAATTTCTGACGTTCTGCCATAAAAGTGGCCCCTTTTATTCCCTTCCCCTCCCTATACAGCCTTATTCGCTTTAAAATTCAAAACGCGCCAATTTAAATTTTTCAAATTTTGACTAAAAAACCATGATACCCCCTGTGGTTCGAATTTTTTTTTCTCAGAATCAAAAAAAAAACCGGCTTTCTGAGGAAATCGGGGTCGAGAAACACGAATATGAGGTTATCTCTTCCACCTGATCACTCCTGACCATCAGGCGCTACTATATCGAAGGTGCTATTATAGCCAGGGTGCCACTATACCGTACATCAAATCAAATCAAATCCAATTAAATAGTGCCACTATAGCAAGTCTTTTTCAAACAATGATTTCATTCCAAAACAAAACAATCGAAAATAACATCGAAGAACTTGGAAGAAGTCTTGAGTTTACTTTGGTGTTCCTTCTTCTTCCGCTCCTAGTGAAACGTTGTAGTACCGTATATTCTCTATTAGAAGGCCGGGCCTTCTATTTTTCAACCCTAAAAAAGTCGGAAAAAATATATTTCGATTTTGAGATTTTTGAATGCTCAACTAAAATTCTAAAAGTGGAATCAGGTGAGCTCGTGCTAACTAAGAAAACGCGAAAAACAGATTTGCGAATTTCTTTTCTAGGCTGATATATATGTCCTCAAGGGGGCCTTCTATTAGAGAGGGGCCTTCTATTAGAGAGGGGCCTTCTAATCGAGAATATACGGTATCTATGAGCCACACGCATATTTGGATAACCAAATATGCCTCTGGGCATTTATAAAAATCTAATTTATCTACTTTTCAACCTCTTTATATGGTCCCTCAGGCCCACCTATATTGTTTCGCAATTTAGCCAGACCATGGGCTAGAGCACCGCGAAATAGTGTGGGCAAGGCACTGGATCAGACGGTGATGAGAGACCACATGGAACCATCCAGAACATGGGCGGACCAGACTTTAGAGTCGACCAGGCCAGATGGTAGCTAAAGATCATGCGATCTGAGAAGACCAAATCTGGATGGGCGGCGGTTTAGGAGCTCCAGGGCAGTATGAAAGCAGTGGATTTTCACCACCAGCTTCATTCTTCATCACCACCAGCTCTCCAGTTTTATTGCTCTCATTTTTACTTGTATTATTTTGCGTGTACTGCTCTAAGTCCAGACTTAGACCCATTTTCGTGTGCTCACCAGGACTACGAAGAATTCTTCGTTCGGGGCCTTGCATTATTTTTACTGTTCGTTCACTTGTATTTATTTTACTTTGAATCCAAGGACTTAGAAATTTGTACTGTCAGGACTTAGCATGGTAGTCTAGGTCGTGGACTTAGACTATTTTGCTAGGTGCCCGGACTTGTGTTTCTAAACTCTATTATATTTTGGGCATTTACCTTTGTTCTTTTGATGCATGTTCTGTTTTATCGTGTGCTATTTATTTTTGACTGTATTTTGTATGGGGTTTAATAACCTAAGTTTGATGTGCTCACCAATAAAATTGGAAATTACTCCTATTCCAAGATCCCACAGTACACATCCCATCCGGTGTCCCGCAACACTGAGGCCCAAGGACTACCCCGAAATTCTGAGCTCGTCGTCGTCTGTGGTCGATTTTTTTGGGAGCACTTAAACTATACCCCCACATGTCAAATGAACTATAACCCCACATCTCAATTGAACTATACCCCCACATCTCAATTGAACCATACCCCCACAATTTAATAAAAGCGCGCAAAAATTTTGTGTATATCTATCCTTAATCATTTTATAGACTTTGTTCTGATAATGACCTTTTTCGTTCTTTCTTCTGTTTATGCCGAATTAATCAGCCAATCAGCCAATCATTGTTTCAACAGGAGGACGTTTTTGAATTTGTAACAAGGGTCAAAAATAGTTAAAGGTGTAACTATTTCGACTTTGTAACTATTTTTTTAACTATCTCTCGACATGAAAGCGATAATTTTGAAAAAAAAATTACAACGTGTAACTATTTTGACCTTTGTAAATATTTTTGTAACTATTTCTCGACAAGAAATCAACAATTTTTAATTTTTTTTTAAGTAATATAAAATTATTTGTGTAGATTTTCAGGCGTAGGATAAGACCAGATGCCCAAATGCCACTTCAGAGTGGTCAAAAGCCCATGAAAACTGGTTATTGGGGGTTCACAAAAAGGGACTAAACTTTTTTGCCAAAAAGCGATTGAGCGGATCAGAATTCCGCTCCGATGGGCTTAATAGCTCAGAATCCCACCCTCAGCCATATAAACCACCTCAATGGTGGATTTTTTGTTGAAGCAACTTTAATTAGGATAACCACGTATAACCACTTTTTTACCATAATCGTCTGCTGTATTCATATCATTAATTTTCAGGTACAATATGTCATTCAGGTAGCTTATTCACATTAAAGGAATTTTCTCATGGTCAGTTATTAGGTCTGTAATTAAGAACTGAATGCATCAGAACTCTGAATTGAATGCAGGAATCTAAACTGGTGATAGTCAGATAGCCTTTTGTTGTCTTTTATCGACTGCCTTAGGTTTTAGTTTCCTACAAAGTGACTAATGTACCGACCACCTGACTATCACGTAGAAAAATCTGATAATTTCAGAAAAAAGCGAAAAAGTTCGCTGAGGTCCTGACTTACTGACCCGATTAATGACTATAAGAGCATGACTAGCACCTTCATAGATTCCTGAAGTATTCAGTTCTTAAAGGAGGACAGACAATAGGGGGGGGGGATTTTGACTAGAAAAATGGAAATTTCTGAACTTCAGTTAATTTAACTTTTTTCACCCTATACTTTTTTTTTCACCAAACGATATATCCGCCAATCCGCCCGACGAAAAAAACATCTGATCACAAATTATCGAAAAAAAATTCAAAAATTTGCCTTGATCCCCTGTGGACTAAAAATATAGGAGAATTATTTCGTTTATCCACCATAAAAATCGATGTACTTTGAGGTCATCGATGAATTGCTAGAGATTAGTAAAATATCCTCCGTTACGACCGACAAGCATGCTCGAGTGATCAAGATGCTCGGCGAGAAAGAACATATCCACTAACTATGACCTTTGCATTTGCTTCATATTCTTGGTAAAACATTCGCACAGCAGGCAAGGCACTCTGCAGCACCCTGCAAAAGTGCAACCTCACCAGTTGAATCATTCCACAGCATCCGACTACGCTACTGCCCGAAGAAAAAGTACTTCGCAAAATCTGGACTAGCTCTAAAACAATGATGGCAGCTCTTCACTGGAACACAACGACTCTGGCTGAAATAACGGTGAGCGAGGAATAACGTCTATCTATGATTCCTACTCGAAAGCGCGTGGCACGAACAGGCTAAACACTCGAAAATCGTTATTAGAGCAGAAATGGAAGCGCAAAATTGTGGAAAAAACAGTTGCACGAAGATTTCAGCTTGATTATGGCATTCCTGACGACGAAACAGAGTAGGAAGACATTTGGGAGCTTGATGAAGATCAACTGCTCCAGCAGCTACTAGCACTCCAGATTGAAAATGATGAAATGGAAATTGTTGAACGGAATAATGAGACTGAATCTTTTGTATTACTTGAATGTTGATTATAATAAAGCCGAACACCATAATTCTCCTATATTTTTGGTCCACAGGGACCGGCTGTTCAACAAAATTAATAGCGCAGAATTTTACAGCGTCTGGAGCTTCTGACTTTAGAAAGTCGCTAAACGCTTTGAGAAATAGATTTCGCTAGGCAGTCTCTTCTATCAGTTAACATGCTCTGACAGTTATGTTATCAAGACCTAGCCATACTGTCTTGGGTGGAGCACTAAGGCACATAGAGAGTGTCATTGCGACCATATGCCGCCCAAAAAGCCATGGTTGAAACATTGGTAAAAAATGTGACTTGAAGGTTACATTCGTTAATGACCTTGCCAGCTGCATGCAGTTGCAGTAGGAATCGTGTGAAAAAAGTAAAACTTACTTGACCAGTAGACCTAAAATCACAAATAGAAGTTTCTGAGTATAGCTTCACAAAGCTGAAGTAATATAAATAATAGTTAAGCCAACCAATCCTGACAGCCAACGATTTTCGACATCCTTCGCGTGGTTCCTGATCCAGCTGAATCCGTGATATTACCTGGAAAACAAGAAAATAAAAGTAAATATCGTCCACTTGCTTAGGATCATTGTATATTAGCAAAATAATACTTGATGTTACCAGTGTTCGAGATCTTTCCGGGCAGTTTGAGGTGGTTTATATGGCTGAGGGTGGGATTCTGAGCGATTAGCCCATCGAACGGAATTCTGATCGCTCAATCGCTTTTGGCAAAAAGTTTAGTCCCCTTTGTGAACCTCCAATACCAGTTTTCATGGTTTTGACCACTCTGGAGTGGCATTTGGGCCATCTGGTCTATCCACGCTGAAATCTACACAAATAATTTTAA
>SADC01000319.1:0-120807 GCA_004194705.1 Ditylenchus dipsaci | reverse complement strand
TTGATAAAAGTTTTCAGAAAAAAATATTTTTAAGTGGACATATGGCATTTTTAGTGAACCATAGTCGAGCTCAGCGTGGTAGATTTGCTTTCAGATGTGTTCTCAGAAAAAAACAAATGAGGTCATCAAAATTAGAGATTTCGCCTTGGTCCACCCTGTGGTTCAAAAAATATGCCTCTATGTTTGGTTTATCGACCAGTCATTAATATCCGGTGATTGACCGGTTTGAAAAATACAAATGGTCGGTTAACGGCCAAAAAAACATTTTACAGTCGAAAATCGATTCGACTTACGTCTCTCAAGAGAGCCCTCGCAAGAAAACGTTACATCGCGCGTCGTTGTATCAAGCGTAAATTTGATTAAATAGCAACGGAAAAACCAAGTCACCCCAAAAAATAAGACTTTAATAGAGAGCGTCGTTAATTGGAGCGTCATTAAATCAGTCTTTACTCAACTGTATCTTTTCACTGTATCAATAAACTGTAACAATTTACGTCGGAGTTACCGAAAACCACTTCAAAATTATTCAAAGTAATATTTTCACCTTTTTTCAGCAAAACCTAACTTAGATTAGAGTTTTTAAGCCGTGAATTTTCAAATTCGGGCGTTTTTAAAGTTTAGACTTTCGAGAATTGACTGTATAGTAAGAGTTGACTGTATAGTAAGAGTTGACTGTATAATGAGAGTTGACTGTATAGCAAGAGTTGACTGTATAGTGAGAGTTGACTGTATAGCAAGAGTTGACTGTATAGTAAGAGTTGACTGTATTATGACTATTAACTGAATGACGAGTGTCGAACTTCTTTTTGAAAGTATCAACGGTGACATTTTTAACAAAAATTTACTTGCTGGCTAAAAAATGATAATTAACCGGTTAAAAAACCAACACCAATCAGTTTCGACTAAAAGCTTTTTGAAGAACAATGAAACTTGATAAGTACAGCAATCTGCAAAATTTGGATTCGCGCGTCACCATAATTTTTTTCAATAATGTTTTCAATTGATTTTTTGCGTTAAGAAAAAATCTCAAAAAAATTTTCAAAATATAAAACAGTTCGCTAGTCGAGTTCAACGTGGCTTCTATTGCCATATCAGACGAGCTTTGAAATTCTCTGTGAATACATTGGTGATTAAAACTGAGCTATAAATGAAATTCAGTTTTTTAATGCACACGAAAAAAATTTATTCGAAATCATTATTGACAAAATTAATATGGTCCGGCGCAAATTATAATTTTGCAAATTTCTGTGCTTATCAAGTTTCATGGTCTTTGGAAAAAAAAATTTAAAAAAAATTCGTGAGTCATTTTTTTAAATTTTTTGCTTTTTGAAATAAATCTGACTAGATTCGACTCTGGATATAATGCGAGCTCTTGGATGTGAGCCGCCTTATATCAGACGTAAATTATACTGACTGCTTTTTACTAGAATTGCTCCAATTATCGCTTATATACAGAGTGGCCTTATATCGAGAGTTGAATTTATCTTAAACAGATAAGATTGTTTAATACGTCCTGTATTTCGAAATCTTAATATTTTTCTGGGCTATTTGATTCTTCATTTTTTAGCCTGCAATGTCAATCTGCAGTTTCAACATCTCAAGTGATGTGCTTTTGAAGTGTTATCTTTCTTGGACCGATCTGAATTGGATCACCTGGCTCTTACTCCAAATACTTCAATCAGTTTACTACCAAAACACTCCCCACCTTTCCATTCAACGGCCTAGATAACTTATTTATTTTTGATCAAAGTGGCGATGAACCCATATTTTTTAGTTACCCTCTGGAGCAATTGCAGCTTTACAGCAATTCTGACAAGTGGACAGCCAAGTATGTGTTTATATCTCTACCCCTGCTGGAAAATCTAGAAATTTCTAAATGGAAGCAGCTGCTGGAATCTATCAGACAGCTCTTGCGAAAGAGCCCATGTACAATACAGGTAAAGTAGAAAGCCAAGAAACTATCTTAGTGCTGAGAGAAATACTAAACTGGTCCACCATCTTCACCTGCAGCTTCGTGTCTCTAAATTTCTTGTCTTCGTCTAACTATGTGCCAGTTCACTTCCACCAATATCCTCTGCTCTACAACTGTGCTCAAATACAATTTTGGAATTTCGCAAATTTCACGCAGAAAGTAAACTTACTAGACTTCTTGAAAAATATTCCTGAAGAAAGAAAAGAAAAATTTCGAAGTGCAGTTAAAATTCTGTTCTGCGGCGGACGAAATGACAGAACTGCTTTTCATAGCTAAACAGGTGAGCTAGTTTTTTTATGAACCAGCTGAAAACTAAATTCAAATATGTTTTAGAGCTTTGCTGAGGCTGAATCACCATGCTCCTACCATCTTCAGATTTTCCACATGTTTCAATCGAAATTGACGCAAATCATTGTTTTAAATTGACAAATGAAAGAACCAATGAAACTTTGCAATACTATATAGACGAATCCTCTAGAGTCCATGGCGTTTTGAAAAGATGCCACATGTAAATGCTATTTCCACCTTGCATGTGAATAAAATTTGAATACTATTTCTGAAATGGGCGTCCCTTTAACGCGCTTTTGCTTTTATAGAGAAAAAAAGTTTTTGGATTCTGAAAATCGACCGGTAAAATCAGAATCCTTGCAATATTTGGGACCGGACTCTCAAAACAGAATTTTAAAAAGCTTTTAAAATCGAGCAAAAAGTGTCGGACCCAGCGGGGAACGAACTTTTAGGGATGTCACTTTAGCGAAGTTCGACTGTAATAGCAAAAGCTTAAATGCACTGTTTTCGGTATTACCGAATTGTTAGAAAGTCAGTATCTCGCCAAAGCTTTGAGTACTACAGTCAAACTTCGGTTGATCTTATTACGTTATCACCGATTATTCTTTATCACCGAATTTTTACAAAGTCAGTTTTTGTTTTTAGTGATACCTTTGTTTTCAGTGATACCGAGGTCATTAAACGACTCTCTATAAAACGACCCTTCTGTTTGACGTATTGATTTGGTGAATCCCTTGAAGGTCGTTAAATAGATGTTTCACTGTGTAGCCTTAATTTTTCGATTGCAAAAAATTAACAAGACTAGTAGCAAACAGGCATGTGCACGGGATGGCCCATTTCAAAAACCCGAGAATATCCTCTTCTCTACAACTGTCCTCAAATACAATTTTGGAATTTCGAAAATTTCACGCAGAACGTAAACTTACTAGACTTTTTGAAAAATATTCCTGAAAAAAGAAAGAAAATTCTCGTAGTGCAGTTAAAGTCACGTGCCGGGCCGCTCGGCAAAGTTCGGAAGTTTGTTGACTATATAATATTTGTTAAGGGTAATATTTGTTAATTAACCAGGCCCGGGCCGGTCCTAAATTTTTTTACCCCGGTTGGCCGCAAAAGTACAGCCCGTGCACATGCCTGCTAGCAAATTTATATTAGAAAATTTTCTGTTTCTCTTTCTTGTTCTTCTTTTTAGTCGCAAACATAACCATATTGAATTTAATTTAAATATACTTCCTATAACGTTTCGTAGTTTATCTAATTTTTACCAACTTTTCCTAAAAATCGAATTCTTCATACCGTAAAACCTCTAGTAATCAGGCCCCTTTAATTATCCGGCCACTTCCATTAATCCCGTTCCTTGGAAGATGGCTGAAAATAATCCGACCATCTAGTAATCCGGCCTCCTCTATTAATCCGGCCCCTTGGAAGGTGGATGAAAAATAACTTTTTTTGGCACGAAAACACTTTTTTGAAAAGTGTTAACATCATCATGTAGCCCTGTTTTTCTAGTTTCTAATAAGTTTTCATGTATTGCAACATTTTCTAAAAATGTGATACAAAAATTAAAGTATGAACGAAATTAATGCTCTAATTTAGTTCATACTTTTACTTTTTGCATCACATTTTCAGAAGATGACGCAATAAATGATACCTCATTCCAAACTAGAAAAGCAGGTCTACATGATGATGTTAACAATTCTCAAAAAAGTTGAGAATTTTTAATTTGATTACGCAAAACAAAAATTTGCGACAAAAAAGTTTTGTCCAAAAATAATCCGGTCGCTCTGTTAATAGAGGTTTTACGGTGACTTAAATATAAAAATTAAAAAATATCGTTAATTTTAGCATTTGGCGTAATGTTATGATACTTCTTCACTTAAATATTAAAAAAAGACACTAATAATTATTTTTTGACTAGAAAATTTTATTGTCGTGTTTTAAACATAAAAAAATAAGTTAATTCTATAAATCTTAGTTTCCCTACAAAAATGGATCAGGAAAAGTTGACGGAAAAGGAAAAAATGCTCAGGAATATGATCTACGACGCTAACTATGACAAGGAGCTACAAGAAGATAGGAAAAAGGCCAAGACATTATTATACGAATACAATCATTTTCATCCGTAAAGGTGGATGAGAGACAAACATTGTCAAAAGCTTATAGGTATGTAAATAGAGTACGGCGGTTAAACCGAGTAGCGTAAAGATTTTTTTATCCAAATCCCGATTCCTATTCTAAAATTTTTTTTGGCTGAAATTGCCGTCCCGAAATCCTGACCGACCGCAAATGCACAGGACGAATCTTGTATTTATTTTGCCTACCTATTTTACTTTCATTACCCCTATTGTTTATCGGCCTGTGCTGACAAGAGACCAGCGTGCTGTAGAACAGACTTAAATACCGTAAATACCCTAATAAACGGAGACCCCTACAGTTAAAGTTTTTCAAATTTGCGTTGCTTTTTTAACCCCAATATTGTTTATTTTTCACAACATACGACCCCTTATTTTGCAGAGCTTCACAAACTCTACAAAAATGAGTGGTCGTCCGTTTCGAAAAATAAACAATATTGGGGTTAAAAAAGCAACGCAAATTTGAAAAATGTTAACTGTAGGGGTCTCCGTTTATTATAGTATTTACGGTAGCTATTGTCTACTTTTTTTTTCTTGCAAAAGCTCGCCTTTTTGGAAAAATAACAAGAGCACCAAGGCAACATTTCTGAAATGTGCTCTCAGATCGCTCTTCCAAGTTAACCGGCATCAAAGTTATTTCATGTTTTTATCTTCGTAATAAACAATTTATATTATTTCTAGGTAAAACTGGTGGCAATTGTACTATTGAACCTCTTTTCATTGTGATTATGGTTACAATATAGAGCTTGGAGATAATTTTTACTCGAATGTGAATCTGGTGATATTGGATGCAGCAAAAGTGAAAATTGGATCAAATTGTTTTATAGCTCCGAATGTGGGAATCCATACTTCAGGACACCTATAGGTAAGATTTTCAATTGCTCTGAAATAAAAGTAAATTTGTAAAAATTAACTAAAACTAACGCCAATGAATCATTCAGGTCAATTTAATGATCATCTAGATATCTGGTTTTTACATACCTTGTATTGTATTTTTTAGATGAAATAGATATTGAAAAAATGGTATGTAGATATTTTTTAGGCAAATTCATACGAGTAACTTTTATAACTTACTTAAGTTATAAAAGATAATTTTAAAGAGCTGGATAATTTTTAAAACACAGCCATATAGATAGTAATACAATAAACTTTTGATAGTACGAACCGCTGTAAACCGACCTTGAAGTTCAGAAACCATTGACTAAAACAAATTTTTGGCTAGTTTGATAAAAATGTGGGGATCTTAATTTGGTCTTCCTTAAGTTTTCGTACTAAGCGAGCCTGTACTTTGAAATACACATCAGAAAAAAAAATCGTATTATGAAAGTTCTTCGAGATATTTTATCTCGATATTTCTCCTATTAGAAAGCTGAATAATGTAACAACACTGAACTTAATAGGACTTTTGACTTTTGGCCTGATTTTCAAGTGCCTCGGCGGTTGCTTTGTTTTTTGGCTTTTTTGAAAAGAGGTGCCGGATAACCGGATGTTTGCTTTTTTAATGATGGAATTGCAGGATTATATTATATTTTTTTTTGAAGAAATAACGCCATCATGTAGCCTGTGACTGCGTCTCGTTTCTACTAAGCTGACATTCATTACAACACCAACATATAAGAAAAACTACAACACAATTTCAATTTTCATCGTCTCTGCTGGAAAAAAAACCTGATTCTGACACCGGAATTGTGTTCAGCATGGTCGATTACAGATTCACCATTTTCAAATGGTGAATTTTAACTTTATGTCCGATTTCAGATTTCTCTCGAGACAAAAAAACATTGGAAACAAAGTTCAGTATTCCAAATTTGAGTACGAGTTTAAGATTTTTAAGTACCTGGGTATGCAATCAACCAAGCTGAACACGAATCCCGTTTCAGAATCAGGTTTTTTCCAACAAAGACGTCAAACATTGAAATTTCGCGGAATCACCCTTTGCGGTATTGTCTACCGCGGAATCATCGCCGTGCTGTAAAAATCATTTATTATATATTTTTCTCACTTTTCTTAATAATTCTTCTCACTTCTCTGATACTTTTACTTTTCGTGTTGATTTAGCAACGATGTTGCCATGAACAATACATCGTTATAAAACTTGAGTCGTAGAGCAACATGATGGTGTTATCGATTGAAAATAAGATAAAAAATAAAATATAATGAGGAAAAAGCAACATTTGCACTTAAAAAGAGTATATTTGCCCCAAAAAGTGTATTCGTCCTCAGAAAAGGATAAACCAAAAAAAACCCGGCACTTTCCATTAAGCCGGCGCTCTCTAGTAAACCGGCACTCTAGAGGGTGATCGAAAAAATAACCCGGCATGTTGGCCTATTACAGCGAATTCCATAAAACGTTTGACCAGTCAAAGTGACGAAAAAATCCTCGTCAGCTTATCAAAATGACTTCACAAGTGTTTCAAGCCAAATTGTTACCTATTCGAAATAATCAAGCCAACAAGGAAGTAGCTCGAACTGTACGATCAAATTCGCCAATTCTGTTAAAGCCATCTTGTAGAGCAAAAACATCAATTTGTATAGTATGGGCGGAGTTATTTTGACGGACAGCGACAAACAATTTGAGTTCTAAATTAAATAAAGCCGGATACCCCCAAAAACGCCAATTTCGGATATTCCAGTGCTCCAATCCTTGGTGTTTTGTTTGTGAAATGCCAAATCCGATCATTATAACTAGGGTTGGACGCGGTCGGGTAATTTGGCTCAACCCGGTTCCGGGTACCCGGGTTTTCACGGACCGGTTCTCGGTTCGGGTAGCATTTTACCGGTCGGGTACCCGACCGGGTATGCGGTAATGGCAACTTAACTTTGGAAGCTTTGGAACCTATCAAGATCCTTAAATTTGAGATACAGTCAAACCTCTCTATATGGCACCCCTGTGGACCGGCCTCAGGGTGCCGTTATAGAGAGGTGCCGTTATCAGGAGGTGGCGTTATAGACATGGTTTTTTACAAGATCCGTGAAGGTCGAGGGAGACCAATGAGAAAAAATTCAGACCCTTATTGTGAGTTTGAACCCTGGCCCTATCCTTCAATGGAATAAGGCAAGGTTCGTTACCGTCCTTTTTAAAAAGATTTGTCCTTTTTTCGGGACCCAAAATCGTTTTTATTTTTGAAGTTTTTAGTCAAAATCTTTTTTTTTCGCTTCAAAATAGCATTAAGCATTGGATAAAATGAAATAAATCTTTTTTTTACCCAAATGTCCTTTTTTCGAAATTTTTCATTACGAGCCCTGAATAAGGGTGTGTTCCTTACCCCCCCCCTGATTTCTGGTGAAATTTCCAATGAAATTACCAACCGAGATACGTTTACTGAACACAAAAAGTGGCAAATTAATCATAACAACACTGCTAGCAACCTGCTAGCAACAATCTACACTTAGAAATGACTTAGAAATAACTAGGGTTGTAAACATGCTCGAGCAGATTGGTTTGAAGCATATACTCGAGCATTTGCGTTTTTTTCGAGCGTATTCGAAATATGCTCGACATATTTTGACCGTTAACTGTGGCCGTACAGTTAACTGTACAATTAAACTGGTTTCTATTTCAAGGGTTGACTGTGGGCCGAGCATATGCTCGAAATTGACCAAGCTGCTCGAGCACATGCTCGTTTCACAACCCTAGCAACAACTGTGTGCCATTTTACAATACGATCCTGTCGAGACAATTTTCGACTTACAAACTTCAATCAAATTTTCAAAGTTTAAACTTCAAACTTAAATTAAACTTTCAAATTAGCAATTCTATCCAATGCTTATTTGGAACCGGAACCGGTCGGTTCCTGGACCCGGTTCTCGGTTCTTCCGGTTCCTGCACACCCGGTTCTCGGTTCGGGTAATTTTGCCAAAATAGCTCCGGTTCGGTTCGGTTCCCGGTTCGGGTACCCGACCGCGTCAACCCTAATTATAACCTTATGTATCTTTTTAGTTTTACGTCTAACAGTGATGTTTCAAAAAAAGGTTTGAGAATCTTTTGTAAATTTAAATTGACATCAGTGAAATTTCAATTTTCAAAAAATTCTATCTTTTTTCAAACATCACTGTTAGACGTAAAATCGAAAAGGAACACAAGGTCATAACCATAAGATTTGGCACTTGACAACAAAACTTCGAGAATTGGAGCACCAGAATATCCAAAATTAGTGTTTTTCGGGTTTTCCGGCTTTCTTTGATCTAGAACTCAAAATTTGTGTCGCTGTCCGCCAAAATAACTCCGCCTATACTATAAAAATTGACTATGCTCTACCATGTGGTTTTAACAGAATTTGCGAATTTGTCGTACAGTTCGGGCGGTTTCCTTGTAAGTTTTAATATTCTATAATAAATAGGAGATGCAACACTACCATTTTGTTTTGAAAGAGAAAATATATGATCGCAACATTGATAATAGATAAGACTTTGAAAATCGTTCCCAAACTTTTGGGACCCTCGCGCCAAATCCAAAATGTTCAAAGCACTGATTTCTGTCCTACTAAATGGTTTTAGATGTGGAACGCCGTAACAAGGGCCTCGAATATGCCATCCTATCACTATTGTGACAACGTTTGGCTTGGCGCAAGTGTCATATATTTACCTGGAGTTACTATTGGAAACAACTGCGTTATTGGTGCAGGTAGTGTTGTGAACAAAGATATTCCTGATGATTCACTTGCTGCTGGTGTTCCATGTAAGGTGGTCCGAAAAATCACAGAAGAGGATAGCAAGAAATATACATAGCAATATTGTTTTAGGTTTGAGAAAAACGGCAAGAAGAGTTTTATGCTAATTGTTGTTGTGATAATTGTTTGTGCAATAAAAAGACGTTTTTGACCAATCTGACATGTAAAACAACTTTGGGCGCTACTGGAGTTGTCGGTGACAAAAAAACAGCTTGGTCCGCCCTGTTTTTTTTGTTTAGCTTGGGGGACCAAGCTGTTTTTGGCACAGGCAACTCAGTAGTGCCCAGCTTTGATTTATACGAACAAAAAAATCAAATTTATATCAGATTAAGATCTCAGGACAATTTTTAGAAGGGTCTATCGGTATACTGAAGGGTATACTGAACTAGGCTAGCTGATTTTATTGAATTAAAAAATAGAATTGCTCAGAGCCGGTGTCATTCGTTTTCCCAATATCTCTCTAATAAAACAGATCTCGTCGATAAACAATAAAATCAAAAATACAGCGTGTTTCAACAAATTTAGGGTTTCAAAATGGTCGTACCTTTTTCAAAAAGTGACTTTAGAAATCCTGTTTTCGCCAATCGATTTTTCTCGCCGACAATATTTTTTGGTGTAAAATGTCTAAAAACCCCTGTGGTTCGGGCCCTGACCATCCAGAGACCATTCATAATGCAGAGCCAAAACCACAGGGGCGTTTTGGACATTGTACACCAAAAACATATAGTCAGCGAGAAATATCAATCTGTGAAAAGAGATTTTCGAAAAACGGCTAATGAAAAAAGTTTTGGATTTTTAAATTTCTAAAAATCTTTTGGACCAAGCTATATCAATTTTGAGATCATATCTTTTATCTGTAGATATTATTTTCTAGCCCAGGCCTTTAGGCCTTTTGCGACATTATTATATTTGCAATTTTCGGGATGTCTTTGTCAAAATTAAAATACTTTAAAGTCGGAGTAAAAAATAGTTTCGGATCTAGCTATGAAATGATTGTTTCGCGAGCTCACCCGGCGTGTTAAAAACCGTCTAAGAAGTTAGACTCATCATGTTTTTTAACCCAAGTTCTTATTTTTCTGTCAAAGAATTTCAAGTCATACCCTTTTACAGTTACGGGCTTATAACAGCAAATATCGCTCTTAATTTCAAGTCTCATTTTACAGTTAAGAGTGTATTGTTTTTGTCTTTTAGATGGGTTGGCCAGACTCGCGGACCAAATTTTGCGGACGCAACATTTTCAGACGAAAACTTGCGGACAAAGATTTGCGGACGAGGCTTTGTGGACCGAATTTCACGGATGCAACATTTGCGGACGAACATTTGCGGATAAACCGAAGTTTGGCAGAAAAGGAGCAGAAAAAAGAAGGCACAGTCAAACCTGGATTATCCGACACCCCCAAAAGTTCGTTCCAGCCTTGTGTCCGACACTTTTTTTTTAACCCAATTTTCGAAATATTTTATTGATTCTGCTATGACAGTATGGTCGGAAATATCGCCAGGATTCCGATTTTGCCGATCGTTTTTTAAAAATCCTGCAAATTCATCATCAAAAAAGCAAAACCTTGTTTATCCGACACCCTTTTTCGAAAAAGAGTGTCGGATAAACGAGGTTTTGCTTTTTTGATGATGAATTTGCAAGATTTTTAAAAAACGATCGGCAAAATCGGAATCCTGGCGATATTTCCGACCATACTGTCATAGCAGAATCAATAAAATATTTCGAAAATTGGGTTAAAAAAAGTGTCGGACACAAGGCTGGAACGAACTTTTGGGGGTGTCGGATAATCCAGGTTTGAATGTATCTCAAGCCGGAGTGAAGGATGACAGCATTAAAAACTAAGTTAGTCGAAACTGTGACTTAGGCAATGCTCATATGAAGTTTGAAAATTCTCGTCCGCAAATGTTCGTCCGCAAATCTTGCGAACGCTAGATTTAATCCGCAAAAGTTGAGGCGCAAAACCTCATCCGCAGAGCTTTATGCGCAATAATCACGTCCGGAAACACGCATCCGCAAAATATTGTCCGCAAGTCTGGCCAACCCTTTTAGACTTCGGTCACATTTCTTAATACCCATCCTGAAAAAGTCAAAGATTTTTTTTCGAGAATTTCTTCCAACTTATATTTTTGTAAATTTTCAATATTTTTACTTGTTTTTCACAGGCACCACTTTGCATACTACCGTATTTCTCCTAATTAACGCGCTCAATCTAATTAACGCGCTCCTTGATTTTGAGGGTTGGTATCACGGAGCTGAAAATTTTTTCGATCTCTTTTTTGCATTTTCTTAACTCCCGCGAGCTCTACTGATTCTCATTTCGGATTTTTTATGTTCGCCTAAATATATCAAGATTGACGCCAAATTTTTCCGATTTTCGGAGACTTAAAAAATAAACGCGCCGGCATGTTAATTAGAGGAAATACGGTGTCTGGACTTTTTACTAGCCAAATAATGCTATAAATTAAGTTTGATGGACGGATTATTTTGATAAAAATATATCAAATTTTTTTGAAGACTTTCTTATATATGATTGCAGAATAAAAAGCAATAATAAAACACCATTTTTTTTTGAATAAAAGCAGTCTTTTTTTCACTTCAGAGGGGGATGGGAATTTGGGTGATTAGAGATCTTAACAAGAATAGTGCTCGACTTAGTTTATCCATCAATTTTCAGCAAGGCAATCGAGTGAAAGAAATCAATTTACTGCTTTCGAAAGACAAACGCAAATTATGGAGCCTACCGTTAGCGCTACAGGTTTGTGGCTGAGTATTTTTCTCATTCAAAATGGTTCGTGCATCAAAGTTTTTTAGATTATGCAGCAGATAAGCAAACAATGAAATTGTTGCTTCGAAAGCACACCAAAACCGCGATGATATCGACGAAGATAAATTTCCTGGGAGACCAATGGTTATATTTCAGCTTCCGCGTAGATTTTATTGAAATTGCAGTACATTTTAGGTATTTTACTGTCATGAATGTTGATGATGTATGTTTTCGAGGCTGCTGTTCAGATTTCACTTTTTTCCGAAGAGCAGAGATTTTGGCTCTATTACTCAATGGGAGAGAAGAGGATTGGTGTTCTCCCTTTTTGCGAGTCTTTTAAGCTTTCAGAGTGGTAGGCCAGCGTATGTTAGGATAGACTCAAACATATCTTATACCCATGTTTCAGTTGGTCTTAACACATGTTGGTCTACCTTTACCTGAGGTTTAATTTAAAAAGTTCACAGAAAACACCAACAAAGTGACTAAGGAAAAAACCCACCATTGAGAAATAAGACCGGGATGTTGCCTGAAATATTTAAAAGACTTTTATTTAGGGATGTATAGATTTTACTATTCGTCGAGGCTTTATTCAGAAAAGTTTGCCAAATAACATCACTTATGCGATTCGATTTATCGGCACTGGCGAAAATAGCGTGACACTGGTAAATTCTATATATTAAACCAACTTAAAAAGTATTGTGGCAAAAAGTCAAGGCATATGTGGTGACCTAGTATCGTTATATTAACTGTGGCATTGACAAGGGGGCACCCAAAATGTGACCTGGCGTTTTTTCGATGAATTTTTTTTATGCGCGTATTCTTGTAGAGTGTGCCAAAATCCTATGTGAATTTGACTCCCCACCTCTGAAAAGTAACAAAAATTTTAGGAATGAACCATGGCCCAAGGGTCAGCTATGAAAAACCATAATAGGGGTATCGAGGTGTTTTTAGAACTATGAGTGAACCTTGTGCCGTGTTTCGTGAACCTTCAGAGCCGGGCAGCCGGATTTGTCAGGAACTTGGGCACGCTCTACAAGAATATGCAGAAAAATATTCCATCGCAGTTCCCCAGGTCACAGTCAGTGTCCAGTTTCTTTAAAGGCAGTTTTAAATGGTCTTAATCATCTACGTGAAAGACACAAATTAGAATGTCTTGGTTTCCATTTTGCACGTTTTAGTGTGTAAGTATAAGTCATCTTTAGTGTGGATGCATTGGATATAAGATGGATGAAGATTACTTTTCAATTCCATATTTATCTATTGACTCCTTCCCCAATCTCGGAAACTTTTCTGGTAATAATGAAACAATTGTGATTGAAGTGGATCTGGCTGTCAAAGAGCAAGCTCAAAAAATGTAAATATTAAAGAGAAGCATAGGGCTACTTTTTGACATTAGTTCTGTCATTATTTTTTCAACTCCATACTATGGAGTCCATAGGACAATATGAAGAAATTTTTTTTGTCGATATTTCTCTCGATATGGCCAAACCATCTCTTGAACCTTAAAAGTCATCAGGACTTTTGGAAGTACAGTCAACTCCCTTCATAGCGCACACCCGCCATAGTGCAAACCCCCCAGTGCACATCCGGTTCCGATGTGGTTGGCCACCACACATTCAACTCCCTGTATAGTGTACACCCCCATAGTACATCCCGCCATAGTGCACCTGGCGCCGGTTCCTTGGGTGTGCACTATGAAGGGAGTTGACTGTAGACAAAAAAGGTCATAATTAAAGTAGAAATCAATGTCAAAAGGTAGCCATAGCCTTCGCTCTTTTTAAGGAAAACCTTGCTCAAAAACATTAAAAAATATTTAGGACTCTTGAAAAGAGTGATCTTTTCTCGGAAAATTCGCCTTACCTTTTGATTGCTCTCTTCTGGTGGATGAGAAAGTAATTCATGCCGATAAAAAGGTTAGTTTTGTCACTCAATTTGAGTATGTGACCTTACTGTTATTTTAAAGTTTCTCTCCATGCATTCTGCTTTCTTTAAAAAATGTTCGAATCCAACTCAACAAAAAAGACCAGGCCGAATTCGAGCTGAGTATTGTGAACTACAATGAGTGTATAGAGCTTCTTAGCGTCATTTATCCATCTAGACATCCAATCTGCGGTACGTTGATGTTGCTGCTATTGGGTTGTTCACAAAGTTCTTAGCCTCCCTCCAATTTAACTTTTTTTTTCCAGCTACATCGCAAATCTGATTTTTATGACTAATCATATTTTTTCATGTTTTACTTTGTTGGCAATATCCAGTTTCGTGAAAAATCCGAAATTGCCTTACATCTTGAGGTTTTTGAATTCCCGCCAAATTTTTAGATTCATTTTCCTTTTTTGACTCAAATGCTCTTTTCAATGTAACCTTGCTGTCAATGTCTGCAAGGTTTTATTTGAGTCGAGAAAAAAATTTAAATTAAAAAATTTGGCGGGAATTCAAAAACTTTGTGAGTTCAGAAGGAAGCCAGGTGAAATTCCGTGAAATTTTTTTCTCTTAATCTCAAATCGGATATTGGCAAACGTACTAAACATAAATTTTTTATTAGTCTTAAAGATAAGATTTGGTATGTGTTACGAACGAAGGGGGGGGCAGGGATTCGTTAACAGCCCAATAATAATTTTGACACATAATTTTTTAATTTCAGCCTCTAACGTGGAGTGCCTGTTAAAGTTGGCTGACCGGCTCATAATGCCAGATCTGACTAAGAGTTGCGCGCGATTTTTAATGATGGATCGTGAGATGGACAACCTCAAAAAACTTCGCTAGCTCAACAGTATGACTTTGAAGATTTGCAGGTTCGTTTGCATCATTGTGGCATATTTATATTCATATTTATTATGCGGGTAAAGACAAGACAAACTTTAGCGCAAATTATAATTTTCGAAATAATTTGCATGTTCACAAAACAAATTATAATTTGGCGAATTTTTGTGAAAAAAACTTCCAATGACTCAGATTGAATCACAAAAGTCTCAAAATTTTGCATCCTTCGGGGATTTTTTTAATGGTTGGATTAAAATTTTTGACTTTTTTCTGCAAGTCACACGTTTCATTACCAAAATGTAGCCATGGCATCTCGATTGGCTAAATTGGCTAAGAATCTTGACGGGGAGGAGGCTGAAAAAGCAAAAAGGCTACATAAGGCTAAAAAAATCCTGACGGGGCTATAGCCGCGTATATCACATGTCCAAAACACAAAACAAAACCAACGAGAACAACACTTTTCAAAACTGTCACATTTTTTTACTAATTAGAATAGATTAGAATACTAATTAGAATAACTGTTTACTGATTAGGTATCAAAATTTCTTTTCAAATAACTCGTCCTATTACTTAACAATGAGTAAGTTTGCGTTAAAAAGTCTCTGTCTTGTCTTCTCAAGCAGAAAATGCGCAAACTATTATTTTAGTGAGGCTTTTTATGTGTATTGTTTCAGGAGCATTGTGCCAGTCAGTATCAGCGTATCGAGGAGATCAATATGGTAGAAGACAAAACGGAATACGCACTTCTAAATGATAAACCAAAGTGCTTATTTACAACAGTATTCTTCGAGCTAATCGACTGTAGGCTAAAAATGAGTTTCACCGGATATTGTTCGTTATGTGAAAAATGTTTTTATCCTTTTAATTTTGTTTCAACCGTTTCGAATAAAGAGTTTTTGTGATGTGTAGGTCTCTTATACACAGTGCTCCAAACTCGTACTTGTACTTCGTTCTTCGTACTCCTACAACTAGTACGAGGACGAGTACGAGAGGCAAGTATGCGTACGAACGCTTTTTAGTCTAAAAAACTTATTTTCAAGAATTTTTTTGTTCTTTTTCCAATTTCCATTTAAAAATTGTGTTTTTGATGAAAGGGTGTCGCTAAATAAATATTTTTAGAAGAGAGAAATTTATGATTCTAAAAAAGAATCGGCAAAATCGGAATCCTTGCGATATTTTTGCGACCAGACTGTCAAAAGAAAACGATCAAAGTTAAAACACAAATTGAACAGTGGGCAAAAAAATTGTGCAGTTAAAGAAATATGTCTTAGATCTTAGTCTTAGTCTTAATATGTCTAGAAATACATTGAAATTTTAATACACTGTTAAAATAACAAATGACTGTGAATTCAATTTGTATTTTGACCAAGTAAGACAAAAAGTGCGAGAAGAGAGGTCATGACTATATCTACTATCGATACGTGTCATGAGACCACAACAGGACAAAAGACCACGGATCGATAAAAAGGGAAAAAAAGCCACGGATCAATATGGATCAATGTTGTTGGGTTACGCGACGTTTCGTCCTCAGTTCTTATTGTCGTAACTTATTATCTTAACAACTCATGCCCAACATCTTCATCTCAATTTTTTTCGTCTAAATGTACTTTATGGAATAGATAGGTATTTAATCCTCAACTAAGGTTATTCTACCCCGTTTTGGTCACTGGAGCTAGGCATAAAGATTCTTGAAATGCATTTTTGATCAAGAGTCTTTCTCGGAATCATGTCTAAGGTAAGTGTGTGCGCGCATCTCTAACTCTCAAGCCACCAAGCCCCTGCGCCCCCGAAGTAGGTTGAGATGCGCACACTCACATACCTTAGACACAAATCACTCGAAAGTGCATCTGGATGCATGAAAAAGCATGCATACCAGAGTTATTTATGCGGTAGATCCCAGTTAACAAAACTATGTTCAAATTCTATCTTTTAGGGTATCTGGATACTTGTTAGTCCCTTTTAACTATCCGTGGTCTTTTGTCCTGTTGTGGTGTTTCGGTCGCTGCAGTCTTTTGTCCGTGTCCGATCTACGATGAAGCATAAATTGCGCAGGCAGTCAGGAAATTAAAATCTTGACCTTTATTGTTTGCTGAGCGCAGTTTTTTATTTTTTCAAGGCAAATTAGTTTTCCTATGAAGTCTTTGTTGAGTTTAATTGGCTCATTGGCTCATAATTACAAAGCCAGCTTCTTAAACCTCAAAGATCTTGAAAAATATATACATTATGTATGAAATTCTGAAACTATTTGCTAATTTCACAAACTTTTCAGATAATAATAAACAACTGTGGGCTTGGCTGTTTTTTATGATTATATCTCATGTCAATGAGTCCATATCAATTGATGTTTTTCTTTTTAAAAATCTATACATCATTTAAAAAGAAAATCAATAATTTTGGCTGCTTCGCGAAAGGCCTAAAATTTTCAGTTCGCTTTCTTTTTTCACTTTTTATCAAGGCTCTCGGACGTCTTTTTGGAATTTTTGTATTTTTTAGGGACCCAAAATAACCTCACAAGTGTTTAAAGCTGACAGGTGACTAATCTAAAATAAGGAGCTGAGTTTAATATGCCATTTGAAATAGCAGATGCAGGGCTATAACCCTGTATATTTGGAATTTTGACTTGCAATATTTGTATTTTAAAAAGTGAGCTCAAAAGTCTGCAAAAGACTTTTGGACACCAGTTAAGATAAAACGATAATTTTCATACTATGTTCATTCTTACTGCTAACACATCTAAGTTTTCTAAAAGCAACAAATGAAAAATCTGAATTGACATTACTTGAAAGTCAAACTAAAATATACAACTTTCAACTCAAACTTACTGAATCTATTAAAAGTGTCAGAGAAAAAGGTAAGTAAAGCTTTGAAAATATGTTTTGTTAGAATATATTTCGGCCGTAAATTTTTTACATTAGATTTGGTTAAAGTACCGTATTTCCTCTAATAGAGCCCCCGGGGGCTTATTTTTCGAATGGCCAAAAATCTTGAAATTGTAAATCAAAAATGGCCCTTACTCTGAAGTTCTAGTCAAAAAACAAGGGGGGGGCTCTATTAGAGGGGGGCTCTATTAGAGGAAATACGGTAATTTATTTCATAAGAGCCAACAGCTCGTTTCTGAAATATCTAACAAAGGAACAGCCGGGACTGTAAACTCGAATTCGAAAATTATGTCAATGCTATCTTGCAGAGCATAGCCAATATAGAATTTCACTATTTTTTCCCAACAGACAACAGAATTTCTTCTGGCGACTCAAGAAACATCGAGCCGTATACTGCCTTGGTGCCCTTGTTGATTTTCAAAAACATATTTTACCATAGTTCAACCTTAATATACTGATATCCCCAAAAATACAATCCAGGCTGGCTCCAACAATTTTTATTAATTCATGTGTCGAAATAAGTGCCAGACTCTTTCGGGAGTTGAAATTTCAGCGGTGGTTGACTGTAACAAAGACATATTATTGAAAATACACAGGAGGGACAAAGGCAGTTTCAGGCTCGCTGTTTCTTGAGTCTCCAGATCCAACTTTTTTATCTGTTGGTAAAAATATTAAAATTCAGCATTGTAAATTGAGTGAATCGGGCAAAAAAAGCTAAATAAGGCTAAAAAACTAAAAAAGGCTGAAAAAATCCTGACGCGGGGGGGGGGGGAGGGGGCTATATCCCAGCTAGATACCACCGCTCCTCCCCTGGGTACGCTTATGGACCTACACAGTACTCTTGCATGCCCACTCACTTTATTGCTATACCTAAGGCTGTTCCATGTCAAAAAAGTAGTTTTTCCGTCAACTCACGCCGAAAAATTATGCGGAACATTCAAGGTTTCACTGAACCTACATCAACCGCGACATCGACTGTGGCGATGTCAAGAATACAGAAACATCGAATTTTTCGAAAGCAAATCATTCAAATTGAATTAACTGAAAAAGGCCTGGGAAAAAGTTTTTACAAAAGATCTTTCGGAAGTGACAAGTCGGACATCGACTATGCCGATCTCACATCCGCGACATCGACCGCGACCAAGACCAAGACTAAGGAGTGCGACCATTATCAACCTCGACTACGACCTCGACCGAGATCAGTAAGTTTGACCATGATCGACCTCGACCGAGACCGCGACTAAGCAGTGTGACATAAGCATAAATTATTGGAGAGGGGTGGGTGGTGTTTATACGACCCTAGCGCCTTAGCATATCACACTCTGCCTTCTGCAACCTTTTTGTTTCGGCACCTCTCATGAGCTATCAGGTCATTCTAAAATAATAAACTTCATTTCACAACTGCGCAGAATTCGCTGCCTTACAAAAAAAACTTCCGACTTGGATCTAAAGTTTTTCTGGGTTGGCTTATAGATTGGCGCTTATCAAATATATGTTTCCCTGGCTGGTGGTTCAGGATATTTTGCGCTGGAGTCTAGTGGTACATATGCCATGTTTCACTTTCCAATAAGTAAAAAACAAGTTTGCGAATTTTCCCTTGCCAATTATTCTATGAAAATAATCATTTTAGCAAAACACGTAGACAAAATTGATTTTATTGTACAACTTTCAAGTTTATTTCATTTACGCAGAATGATCTGGTTCACACAGCTGAAGAATTTGCAGATAGCGTAACCTCCTGCTTTTCCTGTCTTTATTAGCTTATCAACTTCAGGCTTACGCTTGAAAACTATAGTTTCGCATGATTCCTGAGCAATAGGGTCGGGAACTGCAACTGCATGGCAGAGAACCTTAATTTATATGGTGGTCAAAAAAATATGCACACTTTTCAACGGCCATAACTTTTTATATGGCGCTTTTTTTAAATTCTGTAAACGCAGATTTAATCAGAATTTGATAATAAATGTTTTTCTTTTCTTTAGTCACCCGCTTGGTCACCCCTGCTTTTTGAGTCCTACCAATGCAGAGGCCACTCACAGATCTAGATCGAATTTTGACTTAAACCATAGCGGTGTCTAAGCGAATATCGTGTTTATTCACATTGCATGATGAAACGAAAAAAAGTCTATCGTTTTTTGAAAATATTCAATTCTAATTATTTTGCTAAATTTTTGTTGCTGTTTTTTGTGAACAGTGTGTTCACATATTTTTCTGTGTGTTTCGTAACCTTAGATACAGTCAAACCTCTCATTAACATACACCCTTGGGACCGGGACTTGCCGTATGTTAATGGAGTGTATGTTAATGGGGAGTATGTTAATGAGAGAGCCAGATTCCATAATTTAGCTTGGTGTATGTTAATGGGAGAGTCCGTTCAATTTTTAGGCCAAATTTAGGAACACACCTTTTAGTCAATTTCTGAACACACCTCTCCGTTATAGGGGCATGCTCGCCTGAGGCAAAATTTGTTCCGCCAATTCAAAAAAATTTCCGAATTATCGAACTTTTGTACGGATTTTCGACTTGGTTTTTAACAAAACTATAACTAAAATAAAGTTCTAGGCCTTGTTTTGTTAGAAACTAAGCTGAAAAATCTGTATAAAAGTTCAATCATTCGGAAACATTTTAGAATATGCAGCGATAAATTGTAAAACAGGTGATAATGCCCGTTTAAATCAGCTTGGGAGACTAAGGCAGTCTTTCATAACAAATTTAGAACAACTTGAGGGACCTGAGGGACCAAGGCAATTTTTTATAAAAATTGAAAAAAAATTGCCTCCGTCCTTCAAGCTTTTAAAAAAATTAAAATTTTGTAGAATTTTTTTTCGTAGAAACAGGGTTTAATTCGAAAAAGCTTTGACTGTATGTTAATGGGAGAGCCAATTATTAGAACGGGACGGGCCGGCCGTATGTTAGTGAGAGGTGTCTGCCAATGGGAGTGTATGTTAATGGGGTAGGTCATTTTGCATTAATTTCGAACAAACCAACCAACCCTTAGCCACCCGTATGTTAATGAGGGAGTATGTTAATGAGAGGTTCGACTGTACAAGTAGCTTACGCACCTGAGAGCTAATATTTTAATGTTCTTGAGGAAATCGATAAGACAAGGGCTTGCGTACACCAACTTTTTGAAAATGGTACATTTTTGATTCACCCTGCACACATTAAAAAAAAATTTATCAATTCTGAGTCGATCTGCGTTTGAAGAATTTCACAAAAACGGCTTATACAGAAGTTATAAGCACTTATAAGTAGGGTTGTTGAGCGCTCGAAATTTTCGAGTCGAGCGCTCGATTTGACATTCGAATTCGAAATTTTCGAGCGCTCGATTCGAAATTCAAAATTTTCAGCAGCTTCGTCGCCTCATTTTTGGATTTTTTAGAAATAAATTTATCGAAACCATGGTTAATCGACCACACATGACCGCTTCACCACACCAAACAAATTCATTCTATCAGCGTTTTACACAATTAAATCATTTTGCTCTAACAAAAATTCAATAATTTCGGGCAAATAAATTCGGCAAATTAGAATCCACAATGAAATTAGTCATGTCGTTGGTTAATAGCTGGCTCTGCTGCTTGGAATACCTGGACTGAATAGAGTTGCAATCGCTCCACTCTGGCTTTTTCGCCTCGGAAGGTCCCAATTCTTTGTTCGCTATTTTTCCTTGTGCCTTGCCGATTTCAGGTGACCCGAAAGATGAGTTGTTGATCCACTCTTTGCTAGTGTAAGCTCTTCACCACAAGTGCAAATAGCCTTTCCACCGACTTTCTTGAACGATTTCCAAACTTCGCTTGGCATTTTTCTAGAAAAAGAAAATTCAAAATTACATTCTTCTTTTTTGTGTGCTGCAAGTTCCAAACTACAACTCGAAAATGTTTGCGAGCGCTCGAAATTCGAAAGCATAATTCGAAATTTTTTTCGAGCGCTCGAAATTCGAAATTTTTCGAACTTTCGAGCGAAAAGTTCGAAATCGAGCGTTCGATTCGACAACCCTTCTTATAAGTGTTCCTATTTCTAGGACCATCCTATAGTTTAGTTAGGCTCTATATGTGTTCGAGGGTACACCCAAAAAAATATGCCTTGGTCCCCCTGTTGTTTGATTTTGCAAAAAAAAACTTTTCTTATAATTTCAGGAACAATTTACAAACACTTTCAACCAATTTTAAGCAAAAAAAATTTTGGTGTAAAATGTCAAGAAAAATGTTGCCTTGGTCCACCAAGCTGAAATAGGCTTAGGCAAGGGTAGGAACTCGAACATGTTTTTCATTCTTCTTTTATTTCAAACAGCATCTTTTTGTCTGTCTTAACATACGCTGGCCTGCCCTTGCCTAAGCCTAAAAATAACAATTTTTTGAGAACAAAAATTTGTGCCAAAAAACAACAGGGGGGACGAAGCACCTTTTCAAAGTTTTTTTTTTTGCAAAAAAAAACAACAGGGGGACCAAGGCATATTTTTTTGGGTGCACCCTCGAACACATATAGAGGCGTTTAGTTATATTTGAATCTTATACTTATTATAACAATCAATTTTTTCCCTTCCTTTTCTGGCCCTTCAGGACTGAAGAGTGTACCGTATCCAGTTTTAAATATTGTTTGCCAAACAATCTTTATATAAAAATTTACAGTGCTGGTGTAAACAGCTTTCTCTGTGCTTTAAACTGATTTTAGAGGACCATTGCCGACAACGAGAATTTCAAATGTTTGAATGCGCGCGGGACACCTTTTTATTCCGAAAATATTCAGAATTATTTTTCAGTGAAGTTATGACTAAATCATTAAAAAAACAGAGGCGTCACTAAGAACCATACCCAGTAACAACATTGACCGCACGACGCTGATTTACCATTACACTACTCAGTAGCTTGTAAAAAGATAAACAACACATAATAATATCACATTCAAAAACATTGTGCCAAAAATGATCGGAGTGAAAAAAATGTTTTGCGCGCATTCAAACATTTGAAATTCTCGTTGTCAGCAACGGCGATGGTTCTTTCAGCACTAAAAATTACCGTAATGTCTCGTGGTGTAGTTCAAGAAATTCTTCGCAGGGAAGTTTGCCTTCTTTATCCTGACAATATAAACTTGTTCCAATCTGGCATCTAGAAAGTACTTTTTAACACTTCAAGGTTTGACTGCGGTAATTGCATTTTCTGAGAATTCAGAAAAGTGATTTGAAGGCCAAAAAAAGGTATTCAAACAGCGCTACCCGCAAGTTCGTAGGTATTTTTTGAGATTGCTTCTTAGACCCCATTTTGCACGAGTTGATTTTTGGTGAAATATGGAATTTTTCCTGCTGAAAAGTTATAGATCGAACCACTGGCAAAAAAACTGTTGAACATAGTATTTTCTGATGGTTAACACGGAAAAGGCTGTACGTCTTGACGGTATGTCCTTGTGCAGAATTTTACGCTGAACACGATGGTGAAAAAAAATGAAAAAGTTACTCTATGGTGGTCAGCTGTCTTTGTGAAGCTGTCTATGACCATCATTGTCATGATTTTCGCCTATGCAAGTTCAAAGAGGTAAACAATGTCAATTCATTTATATATTGCTTTAATTTTATGTGCGAAAATAAGCGCAGATTACGAGCTTCTCTAATAACATATTGTGGAAGTATTTATGACAATCATATGCAAAATTTCGGCTAACAAAAACCATTATTTTTTTTCAAAAACGTTGTTCATACAAAAATTATGTACAAAAATGTGTGAAAACATCGTTTTTCATAAGCCCGAGCTGATAATTAGAGAGTGGCTTAAAATTAAAGTGAATACGGTAGTTTTTCTTAAATTCGAGACTCTAAGCTTTTTTTCGCTACATAAAACGTATCAAAAATACTCATACAGTCAATTCTCCCACTAGTGTACACCTTGGAACATTTTGGTTGGTTTTGACTAAACCCTTTATAGTAATTATTGTACCATATTACACCAAATTTTAACCATTTATAAGCAAATCTAGGTGAAAATGCTAGATTTTGAATAGGTTTTTACTTTCTGGAGCCTACCGCATAAATAACTCTGGTATGCATGTTTTTTCATGCATCCAGAGTCACTTTTGAGTGATTTGTGTCTAACACGGGAAAGGCACGACCCGGGTGTGGCCTATTAAAAAACGTTATATACCAAAATGTAGCCCTAATTGAGCTAGTTAAGGAACCGTTCGCAGAATCTGCTATGGATCAATCTACGCTGAGAAATAATCTTTTAAAATTACAAAAAATTGTGTTGACATATAAGTCAAGAACAACCCTTTTCAAACATGTGAGTTGGTGGCCGAGTGGATGAGAGGTGCGGCGCCGAACCTATTTCTTTTTTTTCGGGAAAGGTTCGACTCCAGTCGCTTGCACGTCTTTTTTATTTTCGGTTTTTTTAAAGCTTCACTTTCCTACACAAAATGACACGGGGAGAACAATAAAAATATTTTTAACGTCGTCGGATTTGTAATACACATTGTGAACGGTATATATTTCATTTACGAACAACGAACAATTAATGACAATGATTATACCGTATATATATATATATATAATATATACCGTTCCAATGTGTATTACAAATCCGACGACGTTAAAAATATTTTTATTGTTCTCCCCGTGTCATTTTGTGTAGGAAAGTGAAGCTTTAAAAAAACCGAAAATAAAAAAGACGTGCACGCGACTGGAGTCGAACCTTTCCCGAAAAAAGAAATAGGTTCGGCGCCGCACCTCTCATCCACTCGCCACCAACTCACATGTTTGAAAAGGGTTGTTCTGACTTTTTTTTGTAATTTTAAAAAGATTATTTCTCAGCGTAGATTGATCCATAGCAGATTCTGCGAACGGTTCCTTAACTAGCTCAATTAGGGCTACATTTTGGTATATAACGTTTTTTAATAGGCCACACCCGGGTCGTGCCTTTCCGTGTAAGCATAAATATTGATTGTAGAGAAATCTGAATTACCAATTCGGAGGCCAGATGCCCTCCATGAATATATAGCCTTGGGGAACACATTTCAAATGCCCCTCTTTCACTTGCATTGCATCCTTAAAAAAAAGATAATTACAGTTAAACTTGGATAAACGGACACCCAATGGTCACCCGATTTGTCAAGTAAACGACATTCATTGGAAAACGTACCCCCGATAAACGGACACCTTTCGTCGGTCTCGAAGGTGTCCTCTTATCCAGGTTCGTTGTAGCTTCAAAACTGACGCGAATTTACTTGTACTCAAACATTTGCAAAGTTTTCAAAAATGAGTTAAGTAAAAGAACTTCAAAAAGTGAAAGAACTTCAAAATGAGTTAAATGAGTTTTATACGCTAAAAACGATAAAAAAAAGGTCTTTCCTAACAATTTCCGCACTAAAAAGTTGGGTTTCCGAAAAAATTGTGTACCAAAAGTTGACTAACTGCCTTGGTCCCCAAGTAAAATATTGTGTATTGAAGTATCCTGCCCCCGTTTTGGTCACTGGAGCTGGGCAAAAAGAGTCTCTATATACTTTTTTTGATCAAGAGTGTTTCTCGGAATCATGTCTAAGGTAAGTGCGCGCTCCCTGCGCCCCTTCGGGGGGCGCAGGGAGCTTGGGGGATTGGAGTTGAGATGCGCACACCCACATACCTTAGACAGAAATCACTCGAAAGTAACTCTGGTTGCGTAAAAACAATACGCATACCACAGTTTTTTTATGCGGTAGGCCCAGCTAACAAAACTATGTATAATATATATATATAATATATATAATTTTCCGATTTTCGCCGCAATTTAAGATTTAAAAGTTTAGTCTGAAAGTCAATGAGTTGATTGTGGCTCTCGGACAAACCCATGGAGTCAACCCTGACTGCTTTGACGAACTTAATGTCGATCAAATGGTCAATGTAAGTGGGTTTTCTAAGGCTCATAAGAACAGCTCAAATACCGAAAAGTAGGCGCTAGTGTCATTTAGTAGCGTCGAAAAGGGCATTTTTGTCAGAGACTTACCATGTTGTGAAAATTTAGAAAATCAACATATTTTGCAGGAATAACTGTGATATTCATCCTCCACTCTAAATTTGCGGCACTTATGTACCTGGGGGGGGGGCTCTTTTCTGGTCAACTGTGAATGGTGTTTAAACGTGTTCTAAGTGATTTTTATACGCTAGAAACGACGAAAAAGTTGTTTCCCAACGTTTTCCTACTAAAAACATAGGGTTTCAAAAAAATTTTGGTAACCATAACTAGACCAATTGCCTTGTCCCCAAGCTAGATAATCTAAAGGGTACCTGAATATCTTTAAAAATACCAAAAAGATGGGATTTGAACATAGTTTTGTTAGCTGGGGCTACCGCATAAAAAAACTGTGGTATGCGTATTGTTTTTACGCAACCAGAGTTACTTTCGAGTGATTTCTGTCTAAGGTATGTGGGTGTGCGCATCTCAACTCCAATCCCCCAAGCTCCCTGCGCCCCCGAAGGGGCGCAGGGAGCGCGCACTTACTTAGACATGATTCCGAGAAACACTCTTGATCAAAAAAAGTATATAGAGACTCTTTTTGCCCAGCTCCAGTGACCAAAACGGGGCAGGATACTTCAATACACAATATTTTACTTGGGGGACCAAGGCAGTTAGTCAACTTTTGTACACAATTTTTTTTCGAAAACCCAACTTTTTAGTGCGGAAATTGTTAGGAAAGACCTTTTTTTTATCGTTTTTAGCGTATAAAACTCATTTAACTCATTTTTGAAGTTCTTTCACTTTTGAAGTTCTTTTACTTAACTCATTTTTGAAAACTTTGCAAATGTTTGAGTACAAGTAAATTCGCGTCAGTTTTGAAGCTACAAACGAACCTGGATAAGAGGACACCCCTCGAGACCGACGAAAGGTGTCCGTTATCGGGGTACGTTTTCCAATGAATGTCGTTTACTTGACAAATCGGGTGACCATTGGGTGTCCGTTTATCCAAGTTTAACTGTAATTATCTTTTTTTAAGGATGCAATGCAAGTGAAAGAGGGGCATTTGAAATGTGTTCCCAAGGCTATATATTCATGGAGGGCATCTGGCCTCCGGAATGGTAATTCAGATTTCTCTACAATCAATATTTATGCTTACACGGGAAAGGCACGACCCGGTGTGGCCTATTAAAAACGTTATATACCAAAATGTAGCCCTAATTGAGCTAGTTAAGGAACCGTTCGCAGAATCTGCTATGGATCAATCTACGCTGAGAAATAATCTTTTTAAAATTACAAAAAAAGTCAAGAACAACCCTTTTCAAACATGTGAGTTGGTGGCCGAGTGGATGAGAGGTGCGGCGCCGAACCTATTTCTTTTTTTTCGGGAAAGGTTCGACTCCAGTCGCGTGCACGTCTTTTTATTTTCGGTTTTTTTAAAGCTTCACTTTCCTACACAAAATGACACGGGGAGAACAATAAAAATATTTTTAACGTCGTCGGATTTGTAATACACATTGTGAACGGTATATATTATATATATTATATATATATACGGTATAATCATTGTCATTAATTGTTCGTTGTTCGTAAATGAAATATATACCGTTTCCCGTGTAAGGTATGTGGGCAAGTCCCCTGCACCCTGAAGGGGGCGCAGGGGGCTTGGTCGCTTAAAGATGCGCGTTGTTATCGCTTGAAAATTTAGGGGAGGAGGGGGGTGGTGGGCTGAAGCCCCTAAAGGTCATTTTACCTACACGTTTTTCGACTTTTATGGTGTTTTTAGAAAAAAATAAAAAATTTCAGGGGGCTAAAGCCCGGTTAGCCCTCCCTCTGGATACCTAAGCTTAAGCCTAAGCACATAATTTGAGAGGGTAAACACGTATTTCAAGGGGTGTTTTCACATACAGCCTTAATAATATCTGATTTGAAATCTAAAAGGTGTTTCAAAAAAGTATGCTTTAAAAAAAACCGCTGTTTTTTTCCAAAACAATTTTCAAAATTGCTTTTCTTTGAACAATTTCAAAATTATGTTTCGGCAATTGCATTTTCTCCCCGGAAAATAATAAACTGGATTGGAATAGATTGCTTTTCTCCAAATGACGTGGCGAAAAATTTATTCAGTTTTTGAAAGCGTTTTTTAATTTTACGTAAGAGGGTACAAAGAAAAGTTTAAATTTTTCCTTGTCCTCATGTAGTTTGAAAAAGCGAGCCTGACAAACTTTTTCAAACGCGCCTACTCGAAAATTTTAGTGAAGAATATATGTCCACCAAAATTAAAGTTGTTCAGAAATAGTATATCTTTTAGAAATTCATCTGATTTTTTGTAAGCAGAGAATCTTAACTTACATTTGTTGCAATAATCGTCTTGAAAAATAGAACCAAGCAAACATTTAACTATGTAACTATGTATTGGAAATTTAAAATCTCAAAAATTGCTCTAGAAAAAAGCGGCATCTTGAAAAAGCCAACTTGTATAGATTTTTGAACAAACTTTTCAAACTTTTTATTAGAAATCGTTAATTTTCAAGGCGAAAGTTTTTAAACAGCCCACCATAATGCCGAAATTTTCTTCTTGAATCCGAATCCGTTGAGATCAGATCAAAATAATTGTTATGAGTTGAGATATACACTAAAATAGTTAGTGAGTGGTGCAAATTTTCTGAGTGGTCTACTCCAAATAGCAATATCTTAGCTCGTAATTATTATTTGGATCTGATTTTAACTGGAGATCTTATCCTGAGATATTATCCCAATTAGGACTCAGGAGAAAATTTTGGGGATAGGGTGGCTTTAAAAAACTTTTGTCTTGAAAATTAACGATTTCTAATGAAAAGTTTGAAAAGTTTGTTCATTAATCTAGACGAGTTGAGTATTGTCCAAAAAAGCATTACTTTTTGACACACCTTGTATCAAAAATTACTTATCACAGCCTAGATAATTGACTTGGTCGTTGAGAGCGCACAATGGGTCAAAGTAAAAAGCAATAAACAAAAATACAAAAGCTTTAGTATTCATTGTAAATAAACTGGCTAAATCTAAAAAGCCATCTCACTTATATGTGCGACTTTTTCGGTAACTACAAAGCCCTTTTTTAATGTATTTATTATATGCGGTGCTTTTGTTATTTATGGTATAATATTTATTGCCTTATTTGATCTTCACTCATACAAAAACCTCATAAAATCATTCATTATAGATTAGAAACACTATGTAATCGTAAGTATTTGTCCACTGTATCTCCAGATAAGTCCAATTGATGTAGTCAGCGGTTTTCGGGGTTACTCTCAAGTACAAGTTGCTGGCTGTTGTCTGTGTTGTTGATCCCAAAGGCTTGTTCAATTACCTGCCAGAGGTTAGACTCAACCCATTTTGTAGTTTCGGTTGTTCTAGGCGTATTGACCACCAGTTTGTAGTATATATCATCCTCTGGATTAACACTTGGGATGCTCAGTGGAATTTCAGTACAGTTAACTGTAAAAAATTTTCAATGTAAAACATTCAATGAATTTCACATTTTTAATGCTCAAACTACCGTTGCTGCAGCATTGTATTGGGTGAAATCAAACTGAGACCCTTCCATGATAATAGAAAGCTTCGAATTATTTAGTGATTTCAAGGAATAGGAATCAAGTAGGACTGTTTTATTAACAGCAATATAAGGAGGCTAAAATCAGGAGTTATTAGTAAAAATTTTGTTTAAATTTTACCTGTCCATCATTTTTGGAGGAGTGTTTAGGCCAAACATCTCATACAAAACATTACGCAGTCCACTTACATCTCTTTTTGACTCGACTGCAAAAGCGACAGTTTTGTTTTTAAACACAAGGTCGAATCCAGTACACAATGCACCTAAATTTTTTAGCTTTCAATTGAAACTTTTGATACAGCACCAACTTAATGAATTATGAAAATGCATACAGATAAAACCGATTCGGATTCGATATGATTCGATTTTTTAAACAATATCGAAGACTCTTGTATAAAATTGGGTGGTTTTTCGCCTTGCTCCTCCTTGTTATTTTTGGACTTTAGGCTTAGGCAAGCGTACAACAGCGTACGTTAGGAGTGACTTAAACATAAGTACATCTTAACATAATCTAGTTCACCCCTGCCTAAGCCTGTAAATTTAAAAAAAAGCAAGGGTGACCAAGGCGAAAAACATGATACAATTTCAGACTGGAGCTAGACAATATCCACTTTATCAGTAGCTATTTTTAGCCCTTTTGCATTAGATGCGAAAAAACACCGTTTGCAGAACTAAAAATTCGAAATCGTTTCCCAGTAACAGTCGAATAATGACGCCGGCATTAATATTAATTAAGGGTCAGTCTTTCGCTAGCTTAAAGGTTTAGTAAATCACACTAAAAATTTTACTCACCCAAGTTGCATTCTTTGACTTTATCGGTAGAGTTTAGCTGTTGTGAGGATTTAAAGTCAAACAATCGATTCCCAATATAGCTACTAAGGTTGAAGTTGTCTAGAAGAACTGTCGAAGAATTAAGACCACAAGCATTGGTTTGCAACATTTGTCCAATTGCTGTTTATGAGCTTCATTGCTGACTTCAGATCACTGACTGTGCTTTCGTTTGTTTAAGGACAAATTCTTTATTCATTCCTCCAATAGTTATATTCAATGTTGTGCAGTTTTCTACAACATGTGATTTAAAATTGAGACCAACATAAATCGGCGAAAACAGACCTCTGCAGAAGATAGCTGAAGTGAAATTGTTTGACACACTAATGCTGACTTCAACTTTTTGGTTCAGTCTATCGACTCTCACGAATTGCATTAGGGATTTAAGGATGGAAAACTCATTAGTCGGGCATTGAGTTTCTCTTCTGACTCTTCTAGATACTGGAACCTGTGGGTCTGCCAAGATGACTTGGTCGTTAATGGAAAAGAGGCTGGCTCCTAAAAGTCAGCACCTAGTCAGCACATTCATAAAAAACTAAAACTAACGGCTTTTTTCCAGAGTTTGCCAAGCATCGATGTTTTCCGCGCTTATCCACAAACTATTTCCCATGTTGGCTTCCTGCTGCTTTTGGACTTTAAGAGTGTAGCTACGACCCTGTTGCACAGCAACTACTTCTAAGCTGTCTTCTAAATTTTGCTCTAGAAGCAAATTTAAAAAAGCTTTTTTACTGAACAAGATTCCGATTTCGGCACAGTTGTTGTGCTTGACTGCCAAAATTAGTGGTTGGCATTTCACAATGACAAGGAGTGCAGTAGTAGTAGTTGGAATAGTAGACGTTTTTTCTGTACTTGAGACAGTGGTTTGTTCATTGGTTGTACTAGGCGAGTCAGTTGTAGTTCTTCCACTAGAAGGTGCATCTGTAGTTGTGGTCGTTTCACCAGGAGGGATCTACTGGTCCAGCAGGTGCATCTGTAGTTGTGGTCGTCTCACCAGGAGGATTTACTGGTCCAGTAGGTGCATCTGTAGTTGTGGTCGTCTCACAGGAGGATTTACTGGTCCAGTAGGTGCAGCTGTACTGGATGTGCCAGGTTTGCCAGGTTGAGAAGGTCCGCCAGGTCCGCCAGGTTTGCCAGATCCGCCAGGTCCGCCAGGTTTGCCAGGTTTGCCAGGTTGAGAAGGTCCGCCAGTTTGCCAGGTTGAGAAGGTCCGCCAGGTTTGCCAGGTCTGCCAGGTTTGCCAGGTTCAGAAGTTCCGCCAGGTCCAGCTGTGGTTGTGAGTGTTCCTGGTGTAGTAGGTCAGTAGGTGATTCTCTTGTATTTGGACTTTCCGTTGTTTTTGTTATTGCAGGCTGTTCTGTGGTTGGCAACACTTCACTTATTTCTTTGCGGCAAATGTAAGGCTGAAGTATTTATTAACTTCTATGTTTTAATTACCAAATTTCTTACTAGAAATTCTGCACAACAGATTGATGCCAACTTCCGGCTAAAACTAGCTGAACGCGCATGCTTTTTGAATATAGGTGAATGCATGGATCCTTGCTGCTTGTAGGCTCCCCTTAGAATTGCCATCATAGTCCTGCCCCAATAATCACCATATTTTTCCGAAGTGTTTGGAAATGAAACATGGGACTTCTATCACTAAATTTTAGTGGAAAGGCTCCAAGACCACTAGACGAAGGCACATCTCTCACGGTATCATCGATCTTTAAACCTATCCAAAAAGATGACTGATCATAGAGGTCAGTCATTTGCTGCAGAAAAGCAAATTCATCGTCATTGTGAAAGGAAGTCAGAAAGCCGTCCTCTTTTTCGCAACTCTCTTCTGCTACACTAAAGTTTTTGAGCGTCCAGCCGAACCTTGAATTTTTAATTCAGTATTTAAAAAAAATTAAAAGTCTTTTCATCATTTTTTTTCATACGGTCAACTCTTGGTATAAAAACCACCGGGAGACCAAAGAGCCTTGAGTAGCTAACGTAAAAACTGTGTTAACTCCCCCCTCGTTCAAAATGTGATGGTGCTGCTTAATTACGAAGTGCAAAAATTTCTGCCTTAATTGATTCAGATTACAAATGCAAATATAAGCACGGCATGTTATCAGGGGAGCAGGACGTTTCGCCCCCAGGACAGTTCGCCCCCGGGGCCGTTTCGCCCCGGACCGTTTCGCCCCCGGCCGTTTCGCCCCCGCCGTTTCGCCCCCGGGTTGCTTCAATGTAAAAGTATTTTTAAACAACCCAAAACGTAACTTGCAGTATTTCCTTATCTTTAAAAATAGTACAATTATACAAATTCAAACTTTGGCGCTACTTGGATATAGGCCCCCCCAAATCAACGTTTTTTAAAATGTTCCCAACACCCTATATCGACCTAAATCGCCTCAGAAGCTCAAAAAAGACATTATTTTTGAGTTCTGGTCAATAAAAAATCGAGTTTCTGGACCACCCAAAATCACCCATTTTGACCATTTTTAAAGGAATTTAGGTCTGTATTTGGGTGGAATGGACCAAAAATAGGCCAATTTAGTGAAAAAGAAGATGTTGAACACAGTTTTGTTTACTGGGCCTACCGCATAAATAACTCTGGTATGCATACATTTTTATGCATCCAGACTCACTTTCGAGTTATTGGTGTCTAAGGTATGTGGGTGTGCGCATCTCAACCTCTTCGAAGGTGCAGGGGCTTGGTTGCTTGGGGTTGAGATGCGCACACCCACATACTTAGACATGATTCCGAGCAAGACTCTTGAACGAAAATGCATTTAGAGACTATTTTTGCCCAGCTCCAGTGACCAAAACATGATAAAACAGGTAAAAAGTCAAAATTTAAAAGTGTCCAAAACTCGATTTTTTTTTATTGACCAGAACTTAAAAATAAAGTCTTTTTGAACTTCTGAGGCCATTTTAAGTCGATATAACGTGTTTGGAAACACTTTAAAAAAAAGTTGATTTGGGGGGGGGGGGGTATATCCAAGTAGGGTCCAAACTTTTTACATTATATCAAGCTGATCACGGCCTTTTTGAATTCCTTCAAGCAGTCGATAAAGTGCCACAGCGACGGATTGACTGACTCCTAGTTCTGCATGGATTCTTCTATGGGAAACGGCATGGGGGCGAAACGTGCGGGGGCGAAACGGCCCGGGGGCGAACTGTCCTGGGGGCGAAACGTCGCGCACCCTGTTATCAGGGGTGGAAAGGTCAGATTAGTTCAGATCAGATTGATTTGAAATTATTTGACATATATCATCGACAGAAAAGCCGTTTCAAACTTAATTTAGAGAATTTCAGGTACAGTCTCTTCTCGCTATAGTGGTACTCTCGGTGTAGTGCGGTTTCTTGAGTGATTTGGTTGGTTTTACTTGCTACAGTGCGACTGTCATATTTTTTTTTAATAAGTCAATAAATGGTCGTATGCAGTCAACTATTCTATCTATGAGGTCAACTATCGTTATACAGTCTAGTCTCGATACACAGTCACTCTCTCTATATAGTCAACTCTCGCCTACAGTCAACTCTCACTACATACCGTATATCTTCTAATAAGGACCCATGGAGCCTTATTTTTCAACCCCTCTTTGGAGGTGGGCCTTATTAGAGGTGGGTCTCAAGAAGGTGGGGCGAGTAGAATTAAATATTATACCACTATTTTCTAACTGCAAGGGGCTCATTAGAAGATATACTGTAGTCAACTTTCACCATACAGTTAACTCTTTCCATAATGTTACTCTCTCGAACAGTCAACTCTAGCTATATAGTCAACTCTTACTATACAATCAACTTTTCTTTTACAGTCAATTCTTTAGGTTACCTCACCTAATAGGCTGCTAACCGTATTTTCCCTAAACTCCCGGGTCTAAGGATTCAAAATCGTGTTCTTGGCATTCGGTATTTGGGCCCAATTTTTAAAGTCTGCTATCAGGCAAGTTACCACATATTTTGTAGCCAGTGAGATAAGCTGCATAATGAGTGCTTACTTGCCTGACAGAAGTTTTAAAAAATGGGTCAAAAACACAATGCTAAAAACACGATTCGAATAGGAGGGGAGGATATAGAGTTTTTACGGTTTATCAAAAGTCTAAGCAGTAATTTTTTGTCAACTACGATTTTGAAAAGAGTGTCAGTAACCAATTTTCTTATTTTTAATTCGTAAAAAGGAGATTCTACTGAATGGATTGTTCAATTCACTTTACAATATTTAATCACTTTAAACACGAGGACTCAGATTGCATCCAATCAACACCACATTTTGGAAATTCATCAAATCTAGCACTAGTACAAGTCCAGTTCAAAAAGAGTAGAAGAAAGATAACAAAAATTTTCATTGGTTTAGGAAACTTGAGAAACTAATATTTTCTGAGGACTCATTTTTTTTATTTTATACTGGTGAGTCTTTATTGAAAGATTTAAGCATCTTTTGTAAACAGGTGACACTTACAAAAAATAAATGAATGTCAAAGCCAACGATAAGGTCAAGATGAACGCAAGAAAACTTTTGGTTTTTAGTTTTTTATAATTTTTTTCAGGAAAGTGAGTCAACATGCAAAACCAACTTCAAATCAAAAGAAATATTGTCATTAGTGATGGTTGAAAATCGAACAATAAACGCAAAAAAAATATTTTCATTTACGTGCTTGTTGTTACTGACAATTTTTTCAAATAGTTGGTGATTGGACTGTGCTGGAGATCACACGGTAGGATTTGTGTTTCTCTAGTCAAATTTGTAAAATCTGGATTTTCTTGTTTCCTTTTCCAATTACTTTTAATTTTTTTTTAGAAATAGTTATTAATGATGGCTGTGTACTGGCAGCGAGTAGAATTACATATTATACTTTTATTTTTCTAACTGCAATAACTGAAGATATTTCAGTTTCAGATATGTGCTTGGAACCACGCATATAGGCGAAGACTTAGTTAAACTTAACTTTATGCTTAAACGCCCAAATTAAAAGATGCGGCTGATTGAACCTGAGCCGTGTGTCGAAAATATTCTTTGATCTTTATTCCATCTGAAATACCAATATATGTCGCTCAAATAATCTTGTGCTTAACCCAGGGCTACCATATGTCCTTTTTAAAAAGATTTGTCGTTTTTTTTGGCACCCATCTTTTTTTATTTTCGAAGTTTTAGTCAAAATCTTTTTTTGCTTCAAAATGGCGATAAGCACTAGATAAAATGCATTTTTTCCTTCAAATACCTGTTTTTCGACCAAATATTTTTTTTAAATTTTGAGATGCAGTCCTGGCTTCAGCCATGAGTGCAATGGTAGCTTTAAGGATTTTTTGGGCAAATCAGTAGGTATTTTCAAACAGAATAAGATAAAAAGAATACTTACGAATATTGATTAGTAGGGACCCAAATTCTATGCAAATGCATATTTTTCTGCGGATATGCAAGCAATAGTTATGCACAAAAAACGTACTTTTAGCCCTGTTTGAGTACTTTTTTAGTACTTTTATGCAGCATGTTTTGCATTTTTCCATTTTTAGTGCATATTTTGCATATTTTGTAATTTTGACGCATATTTTCTGCATATTGTAAAAAATTCAGAAATTTTTCGGGTTGAAAGATGTTGCAGGCATGCCAAATCTCGTCTTTTGTGTATAAATAAGTCAATTTCTTAGTTTCCAAAACCAGGACACTATTTTCAAGCGTTTAAGAAAGAGATTTTTTACTAAATAACCTTTATTGAGGTAGCTAACGTTTCAGTACCGTGCAATTCATATTTTCAGTTAAAGTAGCAAAATAACAGTGCAAAGCACCGATTGGTTTGTAAAAGATATTAATTTCGAAAATCGCAAAATGCACATTGTTTATATTTGCGAAAAGATGCGAAGAAGTGGCAGGAGTACAAAACGCCAAATGTCTCGAAATTGCTTACAAAATATTTTTTTGCAACTTAGCTAGTAAATGGCGGTCAACACTTTTCAAAAATCTTTTTCGACTGAAATCCTGCGGCATGTTCATGGGAGCAGAATAGTTTTTTTAAAGCTATGTTCAAATCCTAGGTCAATGGGACGTCAAATAAATTAAATCCTCAGGTTAAATCACCTTGCTTCAGCAAAGCCACATGTCAAATTTTGGTCAATTTTTTTGCAAAAAAATTTAGGATTATCCAAAAGTATCTTTTAATCATGTATAAGCTGCCAAACCGTTTAAAAGCATCTTTTAGAGCAATTTTACGACATATAGTGATTCTTCACAAATGTTATGCGGTACATTTAAAAGGTTAGTCTAAAAATTATACTGCATATTTACGTTTTTAGCGCATATTTAAGCATTTTAGCGCATATTTTTATGCGCATATTTTGCATTTTTTAGTGCATAGAATTTGGGTCCCTATTGATTAGGCATTGATCCATGACATGGATCCAAGCACAGATCTGAAACTAAAATTCTATCACCAAAATGTCCACGAATCCTGTATCCTACTCACAGTTTGCATACGGCACCTTGGAATTTTCGGCATTTAAGCATAGACTGAAGTTTAAAAGTCTTCGCCTATATCTCTTTATTGAAGGCAGTGGTACAAAACAGGTAAGCACTCGTAATGAGACTCTGCTGATTTCTTCTCTTCTTGAGTTTCCTTTGAGATCGGCCACCCCTTTTTGCGTCAACTAACATCCTCACAGATCAATGGACGTACTCCATGGGTTGCATGGAATCAGGTATCGCCTGCGTATTTTTGTGTGGTTGGCGCATGATGGAGCGGAGAAAATTTGCTACAAAGCAAGTGCCACAACCAGCTGAATTAAACGAAATCAAGAAGCTCTTGAAGCGGTTGATGACTCAATCACTTGAAACAACAGAAGGCAACAACCTACGTTGAAAATTCAACACAGGCGAAAAATGAGAACGAAAAGAGCGAAGACTATAGCAGCGAAATTTTCCGGAAGTTAGAATATTTTCGGGAAAATAGAGAAAATAGAAAATGTAGTCATCATTCGGACTCGACATTTACTTTACAGTCTCGTTTTTTTTATCAATATCTAATCCTTATTCAGCAAAAAGACTTTATTGATACCAAAATAATACACATTATATTCCCCCACACTCACCGAAACACGTCTACCGAAACAATCAGAAATTGATTTAGTTGAAAAATTTTTTATTTATTTTTCTAAAAAAGTTTTGTACTCAAAATGATCGCTAGGAGTTTGTGCTCATTTTGGTAATAAAAACTCTCAAGTAAAAAATCAAAAGTGGGAAAATCAAATCAATGAAAGTGGTTTTTCGTATCTTTCGGTGGATTTCAACCGAAACAATATTTACCGGAAAGTTATCGGTAACCGACAACCCGTATAACTTGCCAAAATCGGTGTGTTAAAAAGGGGTGTCAGCTATACAGTTAACTGTAGTTATATAGTTAGCTGTCGTTTTTACAGTTAATTGTGGTTGTACAGTCAACTCACGGGGTGTCAAACACATCGAAGGCGAAATCGACACTTTTGTTGTCGAGCCAAAAAATTCGAAAACGATTAAATTTTTGCTTTTTTCAACATATTTCTCAACAATTTAATCTATCAACGAAGACCACAGAAAAATTTTAAATTTGGGATAAAAAAGTGTCGAACCAAACCACGAAAATTTTGGGGTGTCGTTTCAAAAAAAAAACAGCAGACAATAGGATGATACTCAAATTGGTTTATGACAGAACGGCAACGTCGATTTAGCCTTTCGACGTGTTTGATACCCCGTGAACTGTGGTTGTACAGTTAACTATGATTGTACAGCTAACTGTGGTTGTACATTTAACTTTGATTCTGCAGTTAACTGTAGGATTAAACTAGAACCCGTTGAAAAGTTTTAAACTCCAATACGGTAACCCCATTAATTAGTGTCATATTAGGTCTCGGTAATAAAACAAGCAAGCACACAACAATTAGGCACACAAACAAGTCTGAATGGCTAAATAAATAAAAACAAATTTCTTTTTTTCCAAAATACATACTGACGCAAAATTAAATCAAATTTTTTGGAATTTTTCCTGGAACTTTCCATTTCACAACTTTAGAACAAAAAAGATACAGTAAAGCATATTTAAAACGTAATTTTTTACTGAAGGCTGATAGTGAGAATTTGAAAAGAAGAAGAAGAAACACGATATTTGAAAATAATGTTGAAATAAATTGTAATATTGTCTTACTAGGGACCACAGGCGCCTATCGGCGCCTTTATCGTATTTTGAAATTTTGAATGAAAGGTATATGTTAATCCGTCACACAAACTCCCCCCTCCTTATTACTCCTTCCTGGCTACCTTATTCTTGAGCACCCCTCATGCCTATAAACTTTCCGCCCATGTATTATAATAATTGATAAGGAATGACTACCAAGTGTTAATCAATATAGCTTCTAATTTTGCCTGATTGCACATTAGCAATTATTTCATTGATTTTCAAGTTAAGAGTTATTTTTTGAAAATTTTCGGTTTGAATAAAAGCATCACTTTTCGTATCACAACATAAATCATGGAACGTAACTGTACTTTTTAAAAAATTTGTACTTTTTTCGGGACTCAAATATTTTTTATTTTTGAAGTTTTTAGTCAAAATCTTTTTTTCTGCTTAAAATCAATAAGCACTAGATAAATAGCACTTTTTGACGAAAAATGACCAAATTGTACTTTCTGGCCAACTGTACTTTTTTCAAAATTTTGAGTTACGTACCCTGCAGTGATTTCAAAACTCACCCTCATCCTCAACCTCACCTCAACCTGAGCCTCATTCTCAACTCAACCGTAAACTCAACCTCATCCTCAACCTCAACCGAAAAAAAATTAAACTCAACTTCATCCTCAACCTCAACTGCGAGTTGAGGTTGAGGATGAGGTTGAGTTTAAAAAAAATTAAACTCAACTCATCCTCAACTCAACCTAAACTCAACCTCAACTCAACTCAACCTCAACTCAACCTTAACATAACCTTAACTTAACCTTAAATGACTTTTCTTTTAAATTAACGACCCTATTTCATGTGCTTTTTGGAATTCTATACTTCGGCCACATAAAAGATGTCAAAGTCAAGGATTGTAGCATACAAGTCAACCTTCAAGTCAATTTGACTCGACTTTTACTTCGCTTCTCTCGTCGGTCCACCTCGTGACTTTGATATTCTGGTTGTGATCAAGATGTTGCGCTGACTTATACAATATCCAAAACAACAAATGACATACTTTTTTTATTTCAGTAACAGACCATACCACAGTAAGAATGAATTATTTGTTCCAAAAAACATATTACAGTATACAACTAACTGTGAATTCAACAAATGAAATAAGGATTTGTTTCTGTGTCGAGCTGTGCCTAGTCCTGCCTGGATGAAAACCCGTTCGATAGGAGCGCTGGTGGCCGCATAGAAAGCACCTCCAAAGCTAGGATTGCGATTTGCTTAGCATCCTGAAAGAATTATTGAACTGTGCTTAAGCTCATATCAAAAAATACCGTGTCCAACATATTAACCCACCACTTCAGAGGATCTATTGCTGAGGACGATGCATTCAAAACACGGTTCAACACATCCCGCCCCCACGATCTACCACTCGACTGCGAGACCTCCTTTTGACTTCGAAAGTTTTTATTTTCAGCAGCTACTTCTCCCCAGAATTTGATCTAACGTATTATTCTGCACAGTCTTGCTGATTTGCTGACATCTTGCTGCTAGGACTTTTCATACCGAACCTTAAGACAGAGATTGAAAGTTCCACACACAAAACTGCTTAATCAAATACCATTTTTTAATTTCACATACTGCAATGCTGAAGTCAGTTTCACTTAGATAGCCAGCCGTCTTTGGGTCGAGTGCAGTAGCGACAGTACTGCGCAGAGGGCGTTCCGAATTTTGTTCGACCTAAAGAAAAAATGTGGATAAAGTAGAGGCTTTACTATTACCTTACTTTTCCTTTGGCTCATTTTCATTCTCAGTTGCAGAAAGATGAATTTTTTTGGCTGGCTGTTTCTTGTCCTGATGCATCTTTTCCAGTGCTTCGTCACGGCTGTCTTATGATTTGCGATCAACGAAAAACAGACAGGTAAAAAGGCCAGACTCAAATCAAAAAGTATCTACCTGTAAGCACTCGACGCATTTCATCTTTGATTCGCCCATGACTTGCACCTCCACATAGTTGTTCCAGACTTCAATCCCGATTGCGTTTTTTTCCAGGCGTCCTTGACTGACTTGACGAGACAATGACATCTGAAAAAGAATAATTTAACGTAAAGCATGAAGTAAAAGTTGAGTTTGAGTTGAGGTTGAGTTGAAGTTGAGTTGAGTTTGAGTTAAGTTGAGTTGAGTTTGAGTTGAGGTTGAGTTGAGGTTGAGGTTGAGTTTAGGTTGAGTTGAGGATGAGGTTGAGCTTGATTTTTTTTAACTCAACCTCATCCTCAACCTCAACTGCGAGTTGAGGTTGAGGATGAGGTTGAGTTGAGGATGAGTTGAGTTTACGAGTTGAGGTTGAGTATGGGAGTGAGTTTTGAAATCACTGGTACCCTGCCATAAATTGATAGTCAAGCATAAATGTTGCTTCAAAAATAGTTTGAATAAATACGTGCAGTCTTTTCGACACCTGGATTTTATCAATCAACACATCAACCATCTACCGGTTGATTGGTCTTTGGTTGAACAAACCGGTTGATCAAATGGTCAACCAGTAGAATTTTAGTAACATTTGGTTTTTTTTCGACCGGTTGAATGGAAAATTTCAGTAAATCAACCACCACATCAACCATTAAGCGGTTGATTGATACTGGTCGATCAACCGGTTGATGAAAAGAATCAACCGGTGGCCACGGCGAATCATAAACCGGTTGATAACACCGGTTGATTCAGCAAGGTTGGACACGTGTCCGGTCATTTCAAGAAACATCCGGCCAGTTAACCGACGAGGGCTAATAAAGGCAGATAAGTCATTTAAATATTTATTTTAGCAGCTGATACTATTTCTTCTGGAATTTTGCTGTTAAATTATTGTAGCCAGTCGTATAGATTTCGTCATGTGCAAACAGAAAACTGTATATTTCACACAATGCCGTTGACTTTCCGACACTTGTAGCTTTAACATTTCGTAACTAGACATTTTTAGACACTTATTTTTAGATCAAACAAATTCAGACCGACATTTGCAGTCTGTAAATTTGTAGGCCGACAATAAAGACTTTTTATTCGAGGAAGCAACATTTTCAGAACAAAATTTTCAAACCACATACATACTGTAAATACTCTATTAAACGGCCCCCCTCCAAACGCCCCTCTTATAAATGGCCCCCCTTAAGGACCTATATCCCAGCTTAGAAAAACAATTTTGCAAATCTTTTTTCTCGTTTTCTTAGTTACCACGAGTTTACCTGATTCCACTTTTCAGATTTTGGTTGAGCACCCAAAAATATCAAAATCAAAATATTTTTGTTCGATTTTCAGGGGTTGAAAAATAAACGGCCCGGGGCGTTTAATAGAGTATTTACGGTATGCAACATTTACTGGTAGACATTTGCAGACCCGGCATTAGCAGACCCGACTTTGCAAACTCAAATTCGTTCTTTTGCAGGAAAGGAGGGTATTTACGTCTAGCTTTTGACATTAGTTCTCACTTTTATGTTGCTATTTTCATAAATAAAACTATAAATGTTTTATAGTTCGATGTCATCAAACTGAGCCTTAAAAAAGTTGTCAGTTTGAAAACATCGGGTCTGCAAATGTCGCATTTTTGGATTTGGGTCTCGAAATGTCGTGTCTGTGAATGTCAATCTTCAAATATCGCGTCTGCGGTTTTAAATCTGCAAACATCGAGTCTACGAATGTCGAATTTATGAATGTCAACTTGTAAATATGGTTTTTGCAAATTTATAGTCTATAAATTACAATACCCAAATGTTAAGCTGTGAAATATTACATCTGTTAGTGTCTAACCGTAAATGTCGTAATGGAAATGTTAAATCGGAAATTTCGAGTTAAATCACGCATTTAAATCACGCATTTATTTCATATAATATGATATTGGGTTGTAACATAAGTTCTGTCGGTTTTTTGTTCATGAAGATTTTGTTTCAATGCAAAATATTTCTACCATACTGTTATAATGTCATTTGTAGAAAAGAATCTCCTATTTCATCGCTCTCTTTCAGATTTTTCAATTTCACAACAAAATGTTGATTTTTAGCCTTCAAGAAATGAGCTCAAGTTAAAAAATCATTATCTCCGACATCTTTAGAACTAGTCAAAAGTTCAGTCAATTGTTAAGCGCTGCAGCAACAACTTAGCACCATCTTGTAGCGCAGATTAAGAGCTTTAAAATACATTTTACAGAATGATTTTTGAAAAATCTGAGTATTGAGATTTGACTGTTTTAAAAAAGCAAATTCTTCAAAAAATGACTGAAATTCAAGTTTTCGTAATTTTTTTCCCGGATTTCTGTCATTTTTCGAAGAATTTGCTTTTTTAAACAGTCAAATCTCAATACTCAGATTTTCAAAAATCATTCTGTAAAACGCATTTTGAAGCTCTTATAGAGAAGCTCTTATATTTCATCGCTCTAATAGAGCGATGAAATAGGAGATTCTTTTCTACAAAATGACATATAACAGTATGGTGGAAATATTTTGCATTGAAACAAAATCTTCATGAACAAAAACGACAGAACTTATGTCACAACCAGGGCTGTAAAACATCCGGAAGATACATCCGGATGTGGATGTATACATCCGAAACATCCACATCCGGCGGATGTCGATGTGGATGTTGTATGTCAAAAATGTTTGGGTCGGATGTCGGATGTGGATGTGGATGTCAATAAATTTTCAGGTCGGATGTCAGCGGATGTTTTCATTGATTTTACATGGAATTTTTTGGATGTTTTCGGATGTTTCGGATGTCAAAAATTTCACATCCGGATGTCGGATGTGGATGTTGGATGTCGAAAATTTTTGGGTCGGATGTCGGATGTGGATGTCAAAATTTTTTAGGCCGGATGTGGATGTGGATGTAGGATGTCAAAAATAAAAAATTTACAGCCCTGGTCACAACCCAATATCATATTATATTTGCAGATAGCAGTATTTCCAGTCAACATTTTGCCTCAACTTTTAAAAGCTTTTTGTTACTTTTTTGCACATTTTTTACAGATTTATTTTATTTATTTTGTGTAGCAGTATATCTCGACTTTACAGCAAAATAAAATAAAAATAAAATATTTCAGACCCCTTTAATATGAAATATCATGAAACATTTATTAAAGTTGAAAATGATTTCCTTTAATTTATCCAAAAATGGATTCATTTTGTGAAATAAATCCAGCAAGAAAAATAGAAAAAATAGCTTAGTAAAACTTGGGACGAAACTTTGACTTTTAGTTTTGAAAACACTGATAGATACGTATTTCCTCTAATATAACGGCCGGCCGTTATTTATTTCAATCATCCAAAAATCGGAAAATTTTAGGTCGATCTCGAGATTTCGGGTGAAAATTTATAATCTGAAAAAATAATCGGTAGAGCTCGCGGAAGTTAAGAAAGCGCAAAAAACAGCTACAGAAAATATTTACTCTGCACCGATATACAGACCTTCAAAGTCGAGGGGGCCGTTATTTTAGAGGAAATACGTCATGTGTCTAGAAATGTATATTTTTGTGTTTTAGTGGACCACTTGTTTTCATTTTCAATTGAAGCAGTATAACTAAAAATATACAACAATGAGTAGGTCACTGCAGTATAAAGGTGACTTTTTACTAATTATAAATTCGAAGTAACTTTTAATTACCTTCAAGCTTTAGCGAAAGTTTCAAGCATAATACATTATGACACTCTTCGCAGTCCACAAATAACACGGAGAGTCGAATACTCTGATGATGAATGGTTTGTCAAACAATGTCTTAACTAACTAGTAACTTACAGGGTGGACCAAGTATTGCAGCCGATTTGAAAGTCTGGTACTTCTATGGTTGGTTCTCCTTTCCCTATTTTTCGTAAAACGACCCAAAGTCACCTCCTGAAATGATTATTTATGCTAAAAAATAAAAAACATTTCCAAACACTTTTTGAGTTATAAATTTTGAATTTGTCGAAAAAATTAGCCTTCTTCCCTCAGAAGTATGGTCTTTTCTTTGTGCATCCGGGTCATTTTTCGGTAATTTATATAATTTTTTGCTGGATCTGAGCACTAAACAGTGTTTTCAAAAAGCAGAAGCGGAAAGTAGAAGAAGAAAAATACTTAAAAAAGACCATCTACCTCTGAGGGGTAGGAGAAAATTTTTTTATGAAATTCAAAATTTATTATTCAGAAAGTGACTAGAAATGTTTTTTTCATCTTTCTAAGCAGAAAAAATGAGTTTAGGAGGTGACCTTGGGTGATTTTCAAAAAATTAGGGGGGTTGGGGTGTGGGTAGAGCAACCATAGAATTACCGAAAGGCCAAGACTTTTTTTCAGAAAATTCCAAAAAAAAAATTATAGCTCATTCGATAGTCCTCGAACTGCGGTTTTGTTTTACGCCAATAGAATAGTTTCTTAAATTAAATGTTGAGATATGCTTATTTGAACCAAACATGACATTTTTAGCAAAATACAGAGTGCAGTAGTCAAAATTTCGATGGATTGTGGTTATCCTTGAAGATTTTTAGTACCATGTTGAAGTGCAGATCAAGAGCTACAAACGCCAATTCCCAGATTTTGTGAACGTGGCTCTTAAAAAAATACCCGGTAAGAATTGGTCATAGGTTCAAATTTCCCTGGGTGCACACCCTATTTTCTTACTCCATTTTTCCATATTTTATTACAAGTTTGGTATCAAAATGATGTCCCTGGGCTATCTAACAAGACTAGGGTTGGTTGATTGGTAATTACCCGGGTAATTACACGCGTAATTACCCGAAAATACTTTTCCGGCCTTATTTCTCGGTAATTACTTGGGTAATTACCCGAAATCACCCGGGTAATTACCCGGAGAAATACTTTTCCGGAGAATTACCCAACCCTAAGCAAGACCCTGCAGCGCATGGTAACAAAACTGCAGTGGATAAGATGTAGGAAACCTGAAACCTGCTTTTGTCCGAAAATCCATCATTTTCGGTCTTCTTTTCGACAAGGCAGGTTTCAGGTAGGCTTTGGCCTACAGCTTAACCAGAACAGTTGTGAAACCTTGCACTGGTGTTTCTTTTATAGCCAAGAGACTGAGAATCATTTGATACCAAAACTTGTGAAAAAATATGAAAAGATGGGGTGAAAAAATAGCATGTGCACCCAGGAGGATTAGATCCTGTGACCTGGTGATGCGTATGTAAATGTCATGTTTGCCATTAAAAAAACATAAACTCAGCACTAAGATTGAATAAAATGGTTCTTTTGGTGTCAAACAAAACCACAGATTCAGGCTATCGAATAAGTTAAAATTTGTAATTTTAGAGTTCTAAAAAAATTATGTGCCTTTCAAATCGGCTCGAATACTTGGTCCACCCTGTATGTTTCAGGCAATTAGAAGTTTCGAAGAAATTCTCTAGTACGAACTTTGATATGGAACGAATAGGAAGCTTGCATTACAATTACCTTGCGTCAATTAAATGTTTTCTGTCAATGGCCAACCGGTACCATCTATGATATAAGATTTATGGGAACTGAGAAGAACGATTATGTGTCAAGGGTAATTTTAGCTGTTGTAAAAGAATAAAAGTGGAGCATTTTTTGTTAACACTGTAAAGGGATCGACCAACCCGTGGTTTTTTAAAGTATTTGTAGCTCGACAAAAAACGGTTTTTTATAAGTGAATTCAGGTGAAAACAGCCGCATTTACCGAAACAACCGTTTTTGTCGCGCGACTATACTTTAAAAACCTGTTTTGTCCGGTTGCCAAATAAACAGCTCACTCTGAAAGTCGACTCTCTCTCTCTGTTAATCGCATCTACCCCCCTCTGTTGACCGCCCCCCCTCCTCCTAACAGGGTCATTTTGCCTACACCTTGCTGTTTTTATAAAACAATTAAAATGAGGTACGGCATTTGCTGACAGTAACTAAGATTTCATTGAGTAATTGAAAAATAAAGAATCAACAAACAAACCTAGTCAACTTTAGCCAACTCGGCCGGTTCGTCACCCGGGACGTTTCGTCACCTCCTAATAAAACGGGACGTTTCGTAACCTCCTACTGAAACAGGACGTTTCGTCACCACCTATTAAATGGGACGTTTCGTCACCAAGAGCAAAATTTTAATTAAGGTTTACCACTTCATGGTGTATTTCACGCGGACACGTACATAATTTCGCCGGGCTGAAATTTCGCCGCATATTTTTTCTCAGTGAAGCAAGGTAAAATAGACCTGAAAAAAACCTAAAGAACAGGCAAAACTTTTTATTGTCGCCGAATGACTTTTTCTGTTGTCCAAATACTTTCTTGTTCTTTAGAATTCCAAAAGATGAAATTTAAACATAGTTTTGTTAAGTGGGGCCTACCGCATAAAGAAACTCTGGTTTTGCATATGTTTTCATGCATCCAGAGTCACTTTCGAGTGATTTCTGTCTAAGGTATGTGGGTGTGCGTATCTCAACTCCAAGCCACCAAGCCCCTGCGCCCCGAAGATGGCGGGGCTTGATGTTAGAGGGTTAGAGATGCGCGCACTCACTTACCTTAGACATGATTCCGAGCAAGAAACTTGATCATCAAATGCATATAGAGTCTATTTTTGCCCAGCTCCAGTGACCAAAACGGGGTAGAATACCATTACATACGTGTGTTTCCATCTTATATGGTATATGGACACCCTTTTAGGTTACTTTTCCTAGGAGGACTAAGGCGAAAAGTCAAACTACTGAATGAAATTCATATCAAGGTGCTTTTTGACCAGCTTTAAAAAACTAAAACCTAGTGAAAAGTATGCGGCGATTGAGCGCGGCGAAATTTCGTCCGGTGCGACATAATGTCACGTACCGTAATTTGTAAGTGATAAACCGCCGGACACGGACATTTAGTCATATATTTTCGAGTGTTTGTTAAAGTTTAGTGATAGGTGACGAAATGTCCCTTTTTGACAGGAGGTGACGAAACGTCCCGGGTGAAGAACCGGCCGAGGTAACGAAACGTCACGGACCGGTTTTTATCATAAAATTTTCTCCAGACTTTTTTGTCTGATTCTTCTAAGAACTATTCATTTTCCAAACCATAAACTTTCACTTAGACCATCTTTGCATTCTTATTTTTCACCATCTTCTGCATTCGTACCTCGCGGGAATATTCAAGCCTTTCGTGCTGATGGATCATCTGGTTTGAAGCAAGTGATCTGTTCGTCCTCATTCCCGTCTGTGAATGTTGCGAGAGCGCAAGCTAAAGATGAACCAATTTATTAGATGTTGATCGAAAACCAACCATTGAAAGACTCGTTGATAAGCTTTTTTGTTATTTCTTGCCAGAAACGAAACGAATATAACGTTGGCGCTTTCGGATTGCCTTCTGCTGCGTATTCTTTCTTTGGATAATCGCTCACTTGAATTGTGTGAATAGTATTGGCCTATTCTTTCCTTCAAGGCTTAGATTTACTTCTCTGAAAATAAAGAGTTGAATGGTTGACGAAATTTTATAATAAATTTATTTGTTTGTCTCGGTGGATCATCGTTTTTTGTCACCTTTAAAACATCTATCATCAGGACTCTCATCCCATATTAGAAATAAGTAGATTTTCTAAAAATAAAAAAAATTGACATCATTTGAAAATTTGGCAGAAAACTGAGTCTTGTCCAAAGTACACAAAAATACAGGGCCCAAAAACCTAGCCGAAATCAGGGCTCAAAACAATTTGCTTAATTTTAGACACTTTTTATAGCGTGGATATATCACAGAAAATGTTGAGTCTAAAATCTGCATGACCACATGCTCACCAAGCTTTGCATACCTGACTTCTAAAGGATTCATTGACTCAAGTGGCCTTCTGAAAATTGAATTGGATATTCTTGTCAAAGATATAGGCGAAGAACCGTAAAGACAGTTGAAAATATTTTATACTAAAAATTGTTTTTAGAAATGGAAAAACTGCTAATTTTTTCACATCTGAATCTACTTTTGGCTCTGATTGCGTGCTTGTAGTGCAGAACAAGCAAATACATGTGGCCAAAAAAGCAAGTATTCATTTGAAGTGTATGGAATGCTAATGGCTCGTTCACAGACTGCGACTTAGACTGAGACTAAAACTCAGAGCAAGACTAAAGGGTGTTCATGTAGCCAAATAGTCTCAGTCTGAGTCGCAGTCCATTAACGAGCCATAACCACTAATTGAGAAATATCCACTAAATTTTTAAAACGTGTTATTTTAGTGTTTTCACCAATCCTGTTTAGTATGTAACTGAAAGCACACTTGTAATGTCTGAAATCTCCCGTCTATTTTATTTTTTGTAAAAATAACAAAAACAATAATAAAGAAAAAGGCGGAAGGTTTCAGAAATTAGAGGTGTGTTTTCAATTTACCTTATTTCTTCTAATAGAACGACAGTCTCCAATAGAACGACATTTCATACCTTGAGGGTCTGTACCTCAGAGAAGAGTGAAAATTTTCCAAAGCTGTTTATTGCGTTTTAAACTCCCACGAGCTCTACCGATTTCCACTTTTTGATTTTGGATTTTCAGCCAGGAATTACGAGATCTACCCAAAACTTTCCGATTTTGGGGATCGAAAATACACCGACATGTCGTCCTATAAGAAGAAATACGATATTGAAGAATGGGAAGGGTGGCTAATGGTAGGTTTGCTGATTTCGAGATTCAGTGACCAGATCTTATTAAACAATCTTTTAATCCATTCATTATTGTGTAATTTTTAGTTCCTATCAAAGCATTCCGCTGTTTTCAAGGCATGTTTGAGTCTGGATTCAAGGAGAAGACAAGCTGAAATACCACTATGGATGTTGACTTCAACGAATTTATCGAGATGCTCAGTTTCATCTATCCATTTAAATCAAAATATCACACGTAAATACAGTCAAGTCTCGATTTAACGAACCCTGGGGACCGCCAAAAATGTCGTTAAATCGAAGGTTTCGTTAAATCGAGAGCTTATTTTAGTCATTTTATTTAATCGGTGGCCAAATAGCCACTAAAAAAGTTTCGTTAAAATCAAGAGTTTCGTTAAATCGGGGTTTCGTTAAATCGAGACTTGACTGTAATCTTTTTGATCTGAAGTTTAATTTGTTTTTTACGCTTCAGCTTCTAATGTAGAGTGTTGCTCAAAATGTCTGATCAATTCGAAGTTTCTGCTCTAACGTAACATGTAAAGAGTTTCTTTTGCTGATGAGAGCATGTCAAATATCGAAAAATTTGGTTGGCTCAGAACTATCGTCTCTTAGATCTACAAGTATGTTATCGTTTTACATTTAGACGAAAGTACTAAATTTCCTATCTAAAATGGTGTCCTAAAAACATTTCCACTATTTTAGATAAAAAGTCATAAAAAATGTTCGAAGAGGAACTTTGAGCATTTTTGAAGATTTTTTTTTCATTTTGCCTTAAGGGAACAAAGTAAAACACTCCGAGGAGAAACCTGGGCACCAAAAACAATAAAAAGCAGTTTCTGAAAAAATGACTAAATATTAAGCTTTGCCTTGGGCGACAAGGTAACTCAACCTAAAAAGAAACATTCATTACCTGAAATACAAAAAAAAGATAGAATTGAACATAGTTTTTTACGATTTCGAGAAGTAATGTTGATTTAATGCATTCAGGAGCTCTTTTTGTCAATTTTTATGGTTAAAACCACATGAATAATATGAATCCAGCTACCCTTCCGTACTCTCTCACGTTGGTGCCACAAGCCGAAAAGTCAAAAATTTGTCAAAAAAATATAAACAGCCGTTTTCCACCTAAAACATGTTTTCTACACGTTTCAGGACCTAAAACACACAAAATTGTTGAAACCGCTTTTTGGCAGGAGTTGGTAACTCACTGAGTATCAAACATAACATTAAATTCAGACAATAGTCTAGCCCTTCTAAAATTAGTCATTTAGCCGGGTATTTTTACAACCATCAAAATATTTATAAAAGTTAGCTTAATCTCATTGTTGGCAGTAGTCTTAAAAACACGGTATAATCATACATATTTCAAAAAAAATTAGTTTTTAGAATGATCTTATTGATGAATACAAGTGTCTGGATGACATTCACAAAATCGAGACAGAATTACATTATGAGCTTCTGAACGATTTTACAAACTGAAGATGTTCCAGAGTGTTCTTGATGCGACCAGAAAGATAATGCTGAAATGTGAAACAATTTAAATTCTACGCATTTCTTTTTAAGGAATTCATTTTTGTACTTTTTTAAAAAAAATTCCTCATTTACAGAGTTGCCTTAGAAAAAACTTCATCACATGAATATTTTCTTTTACAGTCTATTAGAGTCTAGAGGTCAAGTAATTTTATTTTCAGTCAACATCGATTTAACGATAAAATCTTTAAAATCGGGATATCATTAACACGAGAAGCAGTCAGATTTAATTATAAAAAAGTGTACATTCGCCTTTTAACAGTTTGTTTCTTGCCATTTTAGAAGATTAGCAAAATGGGTTAAATAATTTAGGGACTAAAATATATGTATGATTATAGTTGATAAGAAATTACTATCAAGTGTTAATCAATACAGCTTTGAATTTTGTTTGATCGCACATTTGCAAAATTGCTTCATTGATTTCAAATTAATAGTTAATTTTTGATTTTTTTGATTCGAATCAGAACATCACTGTTGTATTGCATATAAGTTGAAAGTCAAACATACAGGGTGGCTTTTTTTTATTTTCCGACTTTGATTTGTCGATTTTTATTGAAATTTCAAATTTTTTTGAAAATCTTTTTTGTTAGGAAGCTAAGATTTCACCATTTATATTGGTCTTACAGATTGTGCAAGTGAGTCGAAAATTGGGGTTTCTGAGTCTCGAAGTTAGGGTCGGTTTTTGGGTAATTTTTTAAAATACAGCAGCATTTTTTCAATTTATCTGACATAAATACCTGACAAACATAGAAAAATAGAAATAACAGTTATTATGAAATTTATCAGAGTTTACTACGTTTGGCCTCCATTTTCTGATGCACTGTGAAGTCGCTGTTCATAGTCTCAATAGACTTGTCCACCATGCCTGTGGCATTTCTTGAAAAGCAGTTTTATTCTTCCAGGATCATTCAAGTCCAGGACTGGTGACGTGTTAGACTTTGACTGATGTAGCCCCATAAGAAGAAGTCGCATGGTGCCGAATCAGGAGATTTTGGTGGCCACGCTAGTGATTATCCGTTTTGTATGGCGAAGGATCCGCGCCGATCCACGATAAAACTTCTGGTTAAGATAGTCGGTCACTTCTGTTTTGAAGTGTGAAGGCGCTCCATCCTGCTGCAAAAGCTCATAAAAAAAGAAACGAACGTGTTGGAGGAGTAGAATATCCGATAATTAATAGTGTTCATTACAGGTTTCATCATTCAGTATCACTTGATAAGGATAGCATGACAATATAGCAGTTAATAAGATTGAAGTGCCCAGAAACCGACCCTAACTCGGAGACTCAGAAAACCCAATTTTCGACGTCACATGCACAATCTGTAAGGACCAAAATAAATGGTGAAATCTCAGCTTTCTAACAAAAAAAGATTTTCAAAAAAAAATTTAAGCGCTTAATAGAGAAAATACGGTAATTAGCTCAGAGTAAATATTTGCAAAGCTGTTTATTGCCTTTTTTAACTTGCACGAGATCTACCGATTCACTATTCAATTTTGTTTTTCACCCAAAAATCTCGAGATATATTCATACTTAGACAGAGGGTTGAAAAATAAAGCCTTAGGGGTTCTACCGGGTGCGATGAAGTGTCCATACATTTATTGAGCAGCCGTTAAGACATAAAATCCCTGGAAATATATTCCATTCTGCTATCTTGTAGTTCTGTATCTTTTTTTCAGATGACTAATGAACTGTGGTGGTGACAGAGCGATATCGGGAAACCCTATATACCATTCGATAGAAAATTAAAAATTTGAAATTCGACTTGAACATCTTTTTTTCGGAAGTCCATTTTTTGAGAAAACTGACCGTTTGAAAGTCGAGCATGAACGATATATTTCTGATGTTTGACTATTGGATTGTGTGCTTCAGTAGTCGAGTGGTTAAGAGTGCAGTGCGATCGACTCCCCATGACGCTTTTAATTTTTTCGTCCCATATATATATTTCATGCATTTTATTGATTCAAATGTATTATTGTTAGATATATTTTGTGTGTCAACGTTAAATACCACTTCACAAAAATCAGAAAAAACTACCGCGTATCCCTTTGGTCAGCAATGATTCACGCCCTATTCAGTTTATTTCACTTTTCAAATTGTTGTAAAGTCCCCTCGCTTAGTGCGGTCGCCGGAGACACCGAAAAATCGCACTATATCGAGAGTCACACTAAAGCGATCTCTATACAGTCAACCCTCGCTAAAAAAATCCAGTCAATACAGTCAACCATCGCTACACAGTCAACTCTCTCTATACAGTTAATTGTTTTTTTGTAGCTCATCTCACTGACTACAAAATGAGTGCTAAGTTGCCTGAGAGCAGTCTTCAAAAAGTGGGTTTAAAAAAGTGTTCAAAAATTGTGTAGATTAGATTGTGAGATTTGACTGTATAATCAGACCGACTATATCGCGAGAGTGGACTTTTTAGTGAGAGTTAACTTATAGCGAGAGATGACTGTATAGCTAGAGTTGACTGTACGAGAAAGTTAACATTATGTAAAATATTAACTGTATGGTGAGAGTGGCTGTACCCCGAAATTTAAGCGGCGATTTGCTAAGTGGTCGATTTGCTAAGCGGTCGTTTTGCTAAGAAAAAAAATTTAAGCGCCATTTTGCTAAGAATTCCAAATTTAAGCGCCAATTTGCTAAATGTCGTTGTGCTAAGAATTTTTTTTCTAAGTAGTTGTTTTGATAAAGATCTTGTTTGTTAAGCTACATCTTCTTCAGTTCGTTTAATTTCTGGGTACAGACCTGAAAACCCAAACGATTCATCCAACATCGTGTTCTAAAGGCAATGTAATTTGAATGGGGGTCCTCTACTCTGGACTCATTGCACCCAGAGGAATTCGAACCAGTAACCTTGGTGATGAGTACATGGACCTCTACGCCACGTAAATACTCTAAATTATAATAAAAAATAAGGTATGCACCTAGGTGGATTCGAAACAGCATCCTCGGCGGTGGCTATCCAAGTGGTCGTCCACTTGGACCGAAAAAATTTTACGATTCCGGGTTCCTAATCAATTTTACTGAACTGATTCGAGCACGCTGAAGATGTTTTAACAGTGGTAAAATCACGTTTTATCGAGAAGTTTCTCAGTTATCGTTAATACTTGATTTTGATAAATCAGGAGTTCACAATAATTCAGAAATTCTCGAAAAACGTGATTTTACCACTGTTAAACCATCTTCCTCGTGCTCGAATCAGTTCACTAAAATTATCTTGGAATCCAAAAACGTGAAAAAAATTTTGATCCAAGTGGACGACCACTTGGATAGCCACCACCACGGTTGCTGGTTTGAATCCACCTGGGTGCAAATTTTATTTTTTGCCGTAATTTCAGATGTAAATGACTAACGTTTGACCTTCCGGTCATTTGGGTGAATATACCCCTCCTTTTGAGTTACCTGAATATCAATCTGTCCAGGTGGTACCCAACCCTAGATTTGCGGTTGGGTAGGTAAAATTGCACTTTTGGTCACAACAAGCCCAATTCTTCACAAATTTTTTAGTTGGAAAATGTATTTTTTTATTTTGAGGTATATCCACCTGTACATCCACCTGGCTAGGTGATACCTACACCAGGTATTGAAGTAGGTTGCGTAAAATCGCAACTTAAGGCTTAACAAACCCAATTTCCCACACAAATTTAAGTTAGAAAAAATGGCTTATTTTTTATTTGAAAGAAATTTTAATTTTTAGGGTTTGAGTTCTTTTGGGTATGGTTTGGGTATTTAGGGTGGTTTTAGGTTACTTTGGGTGGTTAAGGATGGTTTGGGGTAGTTGGACACAATCTGGGAAATATCATCTACCTAGATCCACATTGAAATCAGTGAAAAAAAAAATGTCCGCGGAAAAATTTTCAATCCCGTATCAGAATATTGACAAAAGGGAAGTACAAAAAGGTATAAAAGTTCTTAGCAAATCGGGATTTAAGAAAAGTATGCCTTAGCAAATAAATTCTTAGCAAATAAGCGCCTAACGAAAAAATTCTTAGCAATTTGTCGCTTAGCAAAAATATTCTTGGCAAACGACCGCTTAGCAATCGACCACTTAGCAAAATGCCGCTTAAATTTGGGGTACAGCCGTGAGAGTTGACTACGTAGTGAGAGTTGACTGTATGAAGAGAGTTGACTATATAGAGAGTGTTAACTGTGTATTGAGACAAGAGTTGACTATGTAGCAAGAGTTGACTGTGTTGGGAGAGTTGACTGTAAAACAATAGTTGACCTCATAGAAATAGTTGACTGTATACCAGACCATTTATTGACTTATTAAATGAAATATGAAAGTCGCACTATATAGACCAAATTAAATTGACACAAATTTATTAAAATTGAAATTAAAAATTTTACCTTTGTATTAAAATAAAATATGACAGTCGCACTATATGAGACTACACGTTCACGATAAGAAACGGAGAAAAAGCGCACTATATCGAGAGTCGCACTATAGGCAAGGATATGGTTTCTTCATATTTAAAGTAAACCAACCAAATCCTTCAAGAAACCGCAATGCACCGAGAGTAGCATATAGCGAGAAGAAACTGTACCTGAAATACTCGAAATTAAGTTTGAAACAGCTTTTCTGTCGATAATATTTCAATAATTTCAAATCAATCTGATTTGAACTAATTTGACCTTTTCCCACCCTGAAAACATTTGTAATCTGAATCAATTAAGGCAGAATTTCGCACCATCACAAAGACACAGCAATGACCAACCCACTTATTAGTCATCTTGATACTCAATGGAAGGTTCTTTTTATCCTGATTTTTCTGATTGTAAATCTCGGCGCTACCGAGTATACCCCCCCCAAATGAAATTTTTTTTAAAGTGTTTCCAAACACCCTATATCGACTAAAATTGCCTCAGAAGCTCGAAAAAGGCATTATTTTTGTGTTCTAGTCAATAAAAAATTGAGTTTGGGACCACTAAATATTATTTTGACCATTTTGAAGGGATTAGGGCCATATTAGGGTAGGAAAGGACCAAAAAAAGGGCCAATTTAGTGTGAAAAGGAATATGTTGAACATAGTTTTGTTGACTGGGGCCTATCGCATAAATAAACTCTGGTATGCATACATTTTTATGCATCCAGAGTCACTTTCGAGTGATTTGCGTCTAAGGTATGTGGGTGTGCGCATCTCAACCCCAAGCAACCAAGCCCCTGCGCCCCCGAAGGGGGCGCAGGGGGCTTGGTTGGTTAGAGATGCGCGCACTCACTTACCTTAGACATAATTCCGAGCAAGACTCTTGAACAAAAATGCATTTAGAGACTATTTTTGCCAGCTCCAGTGACCAAAACATGATAAAACAGGTAAAAAGTCAAAATTTAAAAGTGTCCAAAACTCGATTTTTTTATTGACCAGAAGTTAAAAATAATGTCTTTTTTGAACTTCTGAGGCCATTTTAGGTCGATATAAGTGTTTGGAAACACTTTAAAAAAAAATTTCATTTGGGGGGGGTATACTCCCGGCAGGGTATAAAAATCTCTAGTACTTAATACGGGGGTCCATCACGCTTTTGACTTTTGAGACCAAAATGGTCATAGATGACAAATCATTTTTGTCGCTGATTTGTCGTGTTGCCCAAGATGTCAACTTTCGTTTAAAAAGAAGAGAGGCCGAAAAAAGTTCTAATAGAAGATACGTCTGTTTTGATGAAGGTCGTAGTACTTGGGTCAGGTCGGGGTCATTTTTGACTGCGGAGGAGAAAGGTAAGTCACAGACGGCAAAATCAGTTTTGCCCCTTGTATAGAAGTAATTTCTATAAGTTTTAGTCAAAAGTTCGATGTCGACAATTTATAATACTCGTCTTACTAGCCCAAAAACCAATAGCGTGAAATCCTTGGATGACTTATGGTTTGTCAAACATAGTGAATGTCTGCCTAATTATTAACTCATATTGATATTTCAGGCGACTCGAAGTTTCAGGGACACCTATAAATGCCTTGAAATCACTTTGCATGGATTGGATGTTTCTAAATGTTTGCCAGCCGGTAACCATATATGAATAAATATATGGGAAGCAAAAAGAATGATTACATATCTAGGGTAATTTAGCTATTATACAGCCTGTATAATACATTTGTTTTTTTGATTGAAATGTCTTAGTCTGTATTTTTTTCTAGCTTCATTTACAAAAGTTTTTGCTTGGTTGACAGTTTTGACCTCACAACTGAAAAATCACATTTTAGAACAAAATTCCCTGAAAAATTAATTTTAAAGAATGAAACTTATTTGATGAATTTATTCAATGAAAAAGACTAACGCACTGGGATGTACAACCCTCCTTCCCTGCCTCCTTTCCCCGAAAAGCTACTGGAATAACCCCCCCCCCAATAATTTTTTAGGGAAAGCTAAAACCACCACTTTGAATTTGCACTACACCAGCCCCTTTTTTCAGAACCGCTCAAAAAACCACTTCGGGGTGGCCAAAAGCCAAAAATAACTGTTTTTTTCGGGAGTTTACTAAAGGAGGTGAATTTTTACAAAAAAAGCGATTGAGCGGATCAGACTTCCGATCCGATGAGCTTAGTCGTCAGAATCGCGTGGTTTAGCGTAATTAAAGTAGTTTAGAACAGATTTACGTGGAATTCTACTTGATTGAGCCATCGGACCCCAAATTTTGATCCGCGTAATCGCTTTTCATAAAAAGTTTAAACCCCCAAATACCTTTTTTTATCCTTTTTTGAACTTTTTGATCGTGAAAAAAATAAGGTTGGTGTACTGTTCATATACTCCTAACCAAGACTGCTAAGTTCAAAATCCCAAAAGTACCTATGCACTTTCCACAGAAGGGGGCATTTTTTCACAAAAAGTTTGGATTTTTGGCAAAAATTTTTGGCTTGGGTTTGGGTTTTGGCTGTTTCAGGTGGGTTGGACGGTTTAGGGTGCTTTCGCGTGGTTAAGACACAATTTTGAAAATTCGAAAAAAGTGAGAAAAACTGCCTTGGTCCCCCGTTAGTGCTGTTGCCAAATCTCGTTTTGCCAAATCTTGCTTTTGCCAAATCTCGTTTTGCCAAAATTCGTTTTGCCAAATATTCCCTAGCCCATTGAGGGATAGGGCCGAAAATTGTCTGAAAAAGGTCACAGGTAATCTATATAAAAATAGAGATTTTTAAGAAATTCAAAAACCCTCGCTCCTACTGTAAAATCTAATTTTATTTTGATTGATATTTCTAGTTTTAAATAACTTTTTCACAGCGTAGAAATACATTGAAAATGTTGAGTCTACAGTATGCAGGGGTATAAGCTCACCAAGCTTTGATACCTGACTTCTGAAGATATCATTGACTCGAGCGGCCTTCTGGAAAATTGATAATGGATATCTGTCAAAGATATAGGCGAAAAACCGAAAGACAGTTGAAAATATTTTGTACTTAAAATTTTTTTTAGAAGTGGTAAAAGTGCGCATTTCTTCTCCTCTGAATCCCTTTCGGCTCTGACTGTCTGCTGTTAGTGCAGGGAAAGCAAATACACGTGACCAAAAAGCAAGTATTTAAAGAAGCGCTATACAAATATTACTATGAAATTAAAAAATCCTACAATAAATATGTAAAATCTTTTTTTAGTTTTTTTACTCTTATTTTAAATATTTCGTGAAACGATAAACGCTCTATTAAATCTTTTAAAAAGCTGCACGTTCGATTCTCAAGAACTCAAGTTCTTGAGGTGGAAATCATCTAGGAGAATTTATGAGAATCTAGAAGGAAAAACCTATCCTTCTTCTAAAAAATTGACTTCTTCGTCTAAAAATGCTTTTTTTGAAGTGAAGGTTTTTGCCAAATCTAATTTTTGCCTAATATCCCTAGTCATTGAGAGATAGGGCCAAAATTTGTCTAAAAAAGGAAATAATCGTTTTGCCAAAAAGAGAAGGTGCTCCGAAAAATCTATTTCAGCAAAATTTCTCTAATAGAAGCCTACCTCTAATAGAAGCCTACACTCTAATAGAAGCCTACTGTCTAATAGAAGCCCACCCTAAATTTGCTGGGTGACATGTAGCCTCAGCATTCATGGAAAAATTTTAAGGATTGAATTTTTCGAAAGCCGAGAATTGAGGATTGATATTAAAAGTCCGACATATGAAAAACGAGATTTAAGGATCGAAATATGAGGATATGAAATCTGCAACCCGAATATTAAGGTTCAAATTTCGAGGACGTGACATTTTAAACTCCACATTTTCAAGACTGATTTTTGAAGACGACTTTTGTGCACGTAATATTTACCAACTTATTTTCTGTTTATTGACATTTCTAACCCGTCTTTTTAAGGACGCGACATTTGAAGTTCAACATTAAAACGCAACATTTGCGGCACAAAATTAAGGACGTGACATTTGAGGCCCGATATTTAATTATGCGACATTTTAGGCTCGCCGTTTGAGGACCGCGCATTAGAGGCTCGACATTTAACGACGCGACATTTAAGCCCAACAAATAAGGTTAAAGCATTAAAGAGCAACCATATAAATTAAAAGACCTTAAAGGGCATGCTCGCGCCCGATGCAATAATTCTTGCAATTTTAAATCGCGGGTACCAGGCACGCCAGAGATTTGAATTTAAAAATCGAATTTTGTAATCATTTTTAGTTCTCTGCTTTGATGTGTCGTGACTTGTCGGTAATTTTCGCTCTCGTTTTTACGCTTGCCTTTCTTACTCACTGACTGTTTTGGTTTTAGCGTCGAAGAATCTGGTGTGTTCAGCTGGTACTTCTCGCGGCATGCTCAAGATTCTTCTCTCGATCTTTGTTATTTGTATTAGATAAGTTTTATTACTTTCTGCGCCGTCATTTGCTTTTCCCTTGTCCTTTTTCAGGTGTTTATATGGAGTCCCAAGAAGAAAGGATAAATCTGAATAGGCTCTTATAAAGGTAGTTCACTTGACTTTTTTTATGTCGTCAGCAGTAGTTTTATTCGTGATTTTAGGCTCTCTGCTCAGGTATTTTTATGCGTTTTTTACACAATTTACGTCTGCGACTGCATACACATCCTGTCAAAGTCTCTAATAATTTATCTGGCAGCCGTTTACTTAGCGACTTTAGACTTTGTAAGCCTGTATACGGTCGAAGTGTCACTTCTATGTGCCTTCGTGCTTCATTCCATGGCAGTATGGCTAGGCCTTGTAACATATCTGTCGAAGCGCGTTAACTTCTCTGAAGAGGCTGCCTAGCGAAAGTGTTTATTCCGCTGGGCTTTATATCCTAATTTTCAGGTTTCAATCGACAATTGGACTTTGTAGCAACTTTAGCGGCACCCCGAATCTCTTTTTTTTTTTAAAAAATTTAGTCTAATTTTTTTTATTATTTTTGTTTTTTCGCTTCAAAATGTTAATAAGCACTGGATGAAACACCTTTCTTTCAAAAGTAGTCAAAATGCACTTTTTCTGTGATTTTCATTCTCATCCCTGGATTACCACTATCTTGACTCAAGATTCTTGAGGATGCTCTATTAGGTTTACATCATAAACCAACCCAACAATTGCGCTTTGCGTCGTAGTTGTGTTATACGTCTCTATCTTTTAGGAGAGGCTATCAGAGCAACCATCAACAGCGATGATCTTAGCAAAAAGGATATTTGAATATGCTGAAACATTGATCTTAAAAAATATTACCGATCATATAGTGTGTCGTTAGCTGACGAGACATTTTTTTGGCTACAGAAGGCAATTGAACACGAGTCCGCTTAGTGTCTGGATTATCAGCAATGATGATGGGGTATTATTTCAGCAGAAGACCTCTATCCCCCTTTTCTCTTCCAGATTACAAACGGTTGTTTCTTCGGGCAGTCAAAATGTTACGGTTTTCATTTCAGCTCATTTCAGCTTATAACTCACATCTGCATACCCTTTTTGTTGCAGTAAAGGAATTAACCAGTATTTATCCATACATTTCTATACCCATCAATTAGTCAGGTTCAGGTGTTACAGATGTTTTCGTCTGTATGGATCGTTCAGCACTCCGTATTGAGAACACTTTCCGGCTAGACCAGACGAGACAAAGATGTAAGACGTAAAGATGTGGTCCCAATTGTCGATTGAACCTGAAAATTAGGGATATAAAGCCCAGCGGAATAAACACTTTCGCTAGGCAGCCTCTTCAGAGAAGTTAACGCGCTTCGACAGATATGTTACAAGGGCCTAGCCATACTGCCATGAATGAAGCACGAAGGCACATAGAAAGTGACACTTCGACCGTATACAGGCTTACAAAGTCTAAAGTCGCTAAGTAAACGGCTGCCAGATAAATTTATTAGAGACTTTGACAGGATGTATGCAGTCGCAGCGTAAATTGTGTAAAAAACGCATAAAAATACCTGAGCAGAGAGCCTAAAATCACGAATAAAACTACTGCTGACGACATAAAAAAAGTCAAGTGAACTACCTTATAAGAGCCTATTCAGATTTATCCTTTCTTCTTGGGACCTCCATATAAACACCTGAAAAAGGAACAAGGGAAAAGCAAATGACGGCGCAGAAAATAAATAAAACTTATCTAATACAAATAACAGATCGAGAGAGAATCTGAGCATGCGCGAGAAATACCAGCTGAACACACCAGATTCTTCGACGCTAAAACCAAAACAGTCAGTGAGTAAGAAAGGCAAGCGTAAAAAACGAGAGCGAAAATTACCGACAAGTCACGACACATCAAAGCAGAGAACTAAAAAATGATTACAAAATTCGATTTTAAATTCAATCTCTGGCGTGCCTGGTACCCGCGAATTTAAAATTGCAAGAATTATTGCATCGGGCGCGAGCATGCCCCTTTAAGTAATGTATTTTTCCTTGTTTTTTGTACATTCGTAGTAAGTTCTCATCGGAATTTAATTCCCTCCTCCTTTCATTCATTTGTCCGGGCTTGAAAAACTTTGTCCTGAAGTGTCGCATCCTCAAGTGTGGCGTCGGGCCTCAAATGTCGGGTCTTAAATATAAAGACTTGAATTTCGAGCAGTGAATACTTTGTCCACATTTATCGGACTTGAAATATCGCACCACTGATATCAGCCTAACAGTGTTCTGTTCACAAATTTTGAGGTCTTAAATTTCGCGCTTCACATTTTGCATCCACAAAGATGTCTTGTTCCAAAAAATGGATACTAGTGGACGAAATTCAAAGAATTTAGATGTTTTAGAGGTGGACAGAATGGCTGTGGATTGACTAGATGCTGCCAAGACGTTCAACATGGATGTCGGTCTGTAAATATCGGCCCATATATAATGAGATCTGAATTTCGGGACTTAAGATTCGCTTACTACATGTCGGAGCTCTGAAGTCAATTATCAAATTTCCGTCCATTTATGTCGGCCCTCAAACCTTCGATCCTTAAAAATTAATCCCTCCGTTGAAGCGTCCTGAATGTTAAGGTTCAAATGTCACCACGCCCTAAATTTAGACTAAGATTTCAGAGATAAGGTCATTTTGGTTTACAATTTTGGGATCTTTAGTGGATTGAAAAATAGAAGCCCATGGCCTTCTATTAGAGAAAATACGGTACATGGTGTTCAACAAGTCTTTGTCAAACTTCAAGGCTTCTGTTAAACATTAAAGTTGTGTTATTACAAACTCTAAAAATAATGTTAGTAGCGCTTCTTCTTCTCTTTCGAATGCTATTTCACATTTCCTTTTATGTTGTCAGGTTTCAAAAATTGTTCTATAAAATGCTGTTTGTAGCTCTTGAGTTGCTCTACAACATAGTGCTAAAATGTTTTTGTAGTGTTGATATTTGCACTGAATTTTTTCACCAGTTAAGGTAATGAAATACTCGTCAACTTTTCGAAATTTTTTCCCAAAATTTTTTTTTTCTGTTTCTTTGTTTATTTTTGTGTTGTCAGCTTTTTCTTAACACACAATAAAATGTGATATAGCATTCGAAAGATGGAAAAAGGCGCAATGAAATTTTTTTTTAACTTTGATGTTCGATAGTAGGGTTGGCCCGCAAAAAATTGGTTTAGGTTAACCCTACTCGATAGTGCCAAAATATTGGGACGTCCCGTACTTACTTTAATGTAGAATTTCATGTTAATTATTGGGTGAATTCCGTGTCAGATATTTATTAATACTGTTGCAATTATAACGGTTCTGTAATTTTCAGTTCCTATCAAAGCATTCCGCTGTTTTCAAGGCCATGTTTGAGTCTGGATTCAAGGAGCAAGACCAAGCTGAAATACCACTGAGGATGTTGACTTCAACGAATTCATTGAAATGCTCAGTTTCATCTACCATTAAATCAAATTGTCACGCGTAATGTGTTTTTCTGAACTTAAAATACGAATATCAATGCAAATGCAAGTTTTTCACTCAATGACTTTTATAACTAAATTTCATAGAACAAAACACTCATCTTTGTATAGTATTTATGGATAAGTGAAAAAAACTTGCATTTACAATTGTGAAGAGCCATGAATGATTAGTGTTTGTCTAAGTTAAAATTTTTTAATGATTTAGTTTCTAATGTGGAATGTTGCTGAAAATGTCTGATAGATTTGAAGTTCCTGATTTATTGAAACATGCCAGCAGTTTCTCTTTTCGATGAGGACATGTCAAATATAAGGAAGTTATGGTTGACACAACAGTATAGTCTCCTAGGTTTTACAAGTAAGTTAGCTGCACAATGTGAATATCTACCTGTGAAACAGATTATGTGAGCAGATCATGTAAGATCTGTGAAACAGATCACTGCTTTCAATTAACAATTTTTTAACTCTACAATATCGTAATGTTTAAAAAAGTCATCAAGACTAGGATTGAGCTTTTAGCCCGTAATGCACCATATGAATTTTTGAATTATGGCTTAAAATCAGGCTTCGAAAATTTTGGTGGGGGGGGCCGAGAATCCGACCTTTTAAAAATTTCTGTAACTACCCTTGCAAACAACAGTTTAGGCTTAGCCCTTAGGCTTGGGGTAGGCCCGCGTACGGAAGTTGTTACTAATAAAGATTTTACGCATATTTTCCGGGGTCTGGGACATGAATTTGGGTACTTTTTACTTAAGTAAGAAAAGTGAAAATCGTTAGGGTGGGGGGTGTTTATTCGGTAGTAGGTCGAAATTAAAATTTTTTTTAATTGGTGCTTTTTATTTTAGGGATTTAGGGCTGTATTAGAGGGGAAGGGAATAAAAAGGGGCCACTAGTCACAGGGCTACTAAAAATAAGATGTTGAACATAGTTTTGAATACTGGGGCCTACCGAATAAATAAACTCTGGTATGCATGTTTTTTCATGCATCCAGGTCCTTTCGAGGGATTGTGTCTAAGTTATGTGGGACAACTCCAAGCCCTCGAAGGGGTCAAGTAAAGTGTTACGGCATATTTTGATATACAAAAGCTGGCCCTTGCACCACTACCAAACAGAAAGGCTTTAGCGGTTACTGACTTATCTCTTATTTCTTTCGATTTTCAGAATTATCTTATTGATCAATACGAGTGCTTGCAGGACATTCACAAGATTGAGAAGGAATTAGATTATGAGCGTTTGAATGATTCAATTAAGCTTTTGATGTTCCAGAGTGTTCTTCGCGCAACCAGAAAACATTAATTTATTGTTACAGACATTACTTTTTTTGCAGACTAAGTGCTATATTTTCAGAAAACACCATTTTAACATACTTCAGTTAATTAGTGCCTACTAAATATAAAACCCTGGCATGTATGCTTTCTTCATGCGTCCAGAGTCACTTTCGAGTGATTTGTGTCTAATTGGCGCGCAGGAGACTTGAGGCTGAAAAACCAAATATTGGTCAACATGTTTTTTCAAAAATCGATTTTCGTGTGGGAGAGTGTCAGAAAACTGATTTTTTTTAGCATATAACAATGGATCAAAAGACTCTTGTCAAATCACGAATTTTCATTTGTTTAAAAATTCTCAGTGATTTTTTAACCAAATTTATTTCCTAAATCTCAGTTTCAACAGGCTATCATCTGATACAGTCGAGTCTCGATATAGTGGCACCTCGATCACGGCTAGTTTGCTTTCTTTCTGCTAGCTGAAATAACTAGAGTGATACCTCGATATAGTGGCACCCTCGGCATAGTGCACCTGATGGTCAGTCCGAGGGATGCCACTATATCGAGACTCGACTGTATAATAAACTCTAAAAAGTTGCAGTAAAAGTTTTTAAATATACTAAATTAAATAAAAATCTTTGTTCAAACACACTTAACTTTATTTTTCCTAGGTTTTTTTTGTTTAGATAGTGATAGGTAATATAGTTTTTGTATGATTGCAGATTCAAAAAAGATTTTTTGCACAGAATACACCAATCGAAATTTGAATATTAAAAATGCTATTGTAAATAAAACATTTTTTCTGTATTTCATAAAATTATTTGCAAAAACATACCACAGTCAAATCTTTATTTAAAGGCCATCTTGGAAACTACCTTAAATATTTGTTATACAGAGAAGTGCCGTTATATAGGGGCTATCATACTGAATAGCTCGGTGGTGCCATCGTATGGAGATTTTTTGTAGAAATAACTGTGAACTGTAATAACTGTAACTAAAAGAACTGTACTTACGATAAAAAAACTTCAAATAATGTCGTTATTCAGGAGCAAGAAATCCACAGCCATGTTATGTATAACCACTTTGGCGGGTGCTACAATCAATTATCTAAATTTATTTGTCTCAAATTGTTCTAAATGTAGCAAAATAGTCATTTTTTACATGAAACTCATAGAATTCTAAATGTACCGTAAATGCTCTAATAGAGCCCCGGGGCTTTATTTTTGAATCAACCTTTAGAGGGTGCTCTATTAGAAAGGAGGCTCTAATGGAGAGGGGACTTTATTTTTCAACCCTGCTCGAGCAAATTTTTCGCGAAATTTTTTGCCATACAATTTTAATCATCTACAATTTATGTTCAAAATTTTAACAACAACTGAAAAGGTTAACAATCAGAAACTTTTTTTGACGATCAATATCGAGAGAATCATCGGTAACGGAGCTTTTTTTTTCGTCCTGTCAGAAAACAGCTCTGCAAAACAGCTCTTACTTTATACAGTCAACCCTCGTTACAAAGTCCACTTATGTATACAGTCAACTATCGCTAAACAGTTCACTTATTGTATACAGTCAACCTTCGCTACACAGTCCACTTATTGTATACAGTTAACCTTCGCTACACAGTACACTTATTGTATACAGTCAACTATCGCTAAACAGTTCACTTATTGTATACAGTCAACCTTCGCTACACAATCCACTCAATATATACAGTCATCCATCGCTGCACAGTTCACTTATTGTATACAGTCAACCTTCGCTCTACAATCCACTTACTTTATACAGTCAACCCTCGTTACAAAGTCCACTTATTGTATACAGTCAACTATCGCTAAACAGTTCACTTATTGTATACAGACAACGCTCGTTACACAGTCACTTATTGTATACAGTCAACTATCGCTAAAACAGTTCACTTATTGTATACAGTCAACCTTCGCTACACAGTCCACTTATTGTATACAGTTAACCTTCGCTACACAGTTCACTTATTGTATACAGTCAACCTTCGCTCTACAATCCACTTACTTTATACAGTCAACCCTCGTTACAAAGTCCACTTATTGTATACAGTCAACTATCGCTAAACAGTTCACTTATTGTATACAGACAACGCTCGTTACACAGTCCACTTATTGTATACAGTCAACCTTCGCTACACAATCCACTCAATATATACAGTAACCCTCGCTTCACAATCCACTTATTGTATACAGTCATCCATCGCTGCACAGTTCACTTATTGTATACAGTCAACCTTCGCTCTACAATCCACTTACTTTATACAGTCAACCCTCGTTACAAAGTCCACTTATTGTATACAGTCAACTATCGCTAAACAGTTCACTTATTGTATACAGACAACGCTCGTTACACAGTCCCACTTATTGTATACAGTCAACCTTCGCTACACAATCCACTCAATATATACAGTAAACCCTCGCTTCACAATCCACTTATTGTATACAGTCATCCATCGCTGCACAGTTCACTTATTGTATACAGTCAACCTTCGCTAAACAGTTCACTTATTGTATATAGTCAACCATCGCTACACAGTCACTTATTGTATGCAGTCAACCTTCGCTACACAGTTCACTTATTGTATACAGTCAACCTTCGCTACACAATCCTTTTACTTTATACAGTCAACCCTCGTTACACAGTCCACTTATTGTATACAGTCAAACATCGCTTAACAGTTCACTTATTGCATACAGTCAACCTTCGCTAAACAGTTCACTTATTGTATACAGAAAACCCTCGTTACACAGTTCACTTATTGTATACAGTCAACCTTTGCTACACAATCCACTCAATATATACAGTGAACGCTCGCTTTACAATCCACTTATTGTATACAGTCAACCCTCGCTAAACAGTCCACTCACTATATACAGTCAACCCTCGCTTCACGATCCACTTATTGGATACAGTCAACCATCGCTACACAGTCACTTATTGTATACAGTCAACATTCGCTACACAGTTCACTTATTGTATACAGTCAACCTTCGCTACACAATTTACTTACTTTATACAGTCAACCCTCGTTACACAGTCCACTTATTGTATATAGTCAACCATCGCTACACAGTTCACTTATTATATACAGTCAACCTTCGCTACACAGTTCACTTATTGTATACAGTCAACCTTCGCTAAACAGTTCACTTATTGTATATAGTCAACCATCGCTACACAGTCACTTATTGTATACAGTCAACCTTCGCTACACAGTTCACTTATTGTATACAGTCAACCTTCGCTACACAATCCTTTTACTTTATACAGTCAACCCTCGTTACACAGTCCACTTATTGTATACAGTCAAACATCGCTTAACAGTTCACTTATTGCATACAGTCAACCTTCGCTAAACAGTTCACTTATTGTATACAGAAAACCCTCGTTACACAGTTCACTTATTGTATACAGTCAACCTTTGCTACACAATCCACTCAATATATACAGTGAACGCTCGCTTTACAATCCACTTATTGTATACAGTCAACCCTCGCTAAACAGTCCACTCACTATATACAGTCAACCCTCGCTTCACGATCCACTTATTGTATACAGTCAACCATCGCTACACAGTCACTTATTGTATACAGTCAACATTCGCTACACAGTTCACTTATTGTATACAGTCAACCTTCGCTACACAATTTACTTACTTTATACAGTCAACCCTCGTTACACAGTCCACTTATTGTATATAGTCAACCATCGCTACACAGTTCACTTATTATATACAGTCAACCTTCGCTACACAGTTCACTTATTGTATACAGTCAACCTTCGCTAAACAGTTCACTTATTGTATATAGTCAACCATCGCTACACAGTCACTTATTGTATACAGTCAACCTTCGCTACACAGTTCACTTATTGTATACAGTCAACCTTCGCTACACAATCCTTTTACTTTATACAGTCAACCCTCGTTACACAGTCCACTTATTGTATACAGTCAAACATCGCTTAACAGTTCACTTATTGCATACAGTCAACCTTCGCTAAACAGTTCACTTATTGTATACAGAAAACCCTCGTTACACAGTTCACTTATTGTATACAGTCAACCTTTGCTACACAATCCACTCAATATATACAGTGAACGCTCGCTTTACAATCCACTTATTGTATACAGTCAACCCTCGCTAAACAGTCCACTCACTATATACAGTCAACCCTCGCTTCACGATCCACTTATTGTATACAGTCAACCATCGCTACACAGTCACTTATTGTATACAGTCAACATTCGCTACACAGTTCACTTATTGTATACAGTCAACCTTCGCTACACAATTTACTTACTTTATACAGTCAACCCTCGTTACACAGTCCACTTATTGTATATAGTCAACCATCGCTACACAGTTCACTTATTATATACAGTCAACCTTCGCTACACAGTTCACTTATTGTATACAGTCAACCTTCGCTACACAGTTCACTTATTGTATACAGTCAACCTTCGCTATACAATCCACTTACTTTATACAGTCAACCCTCGTTACAAAGTTGACTTATTGTATACAGTCAACCATCGCTAAACAGTTCACTCACTATATACAGTCAACCCTCACTACACATTCCACTCATTGTATACAGTCAACCATCGCTACACAGTCACTTATTGTATACAGTCAACCTTCGCTAAACAGTTCACTTATTGTATACAGTCAACCTTCGCTACACAATCCACTCAATATATACAGTAAACCCTCGCTTCACAATCCACTTATTGTATACTGTCAACCTTCGCTACACAGTTTACTTATTGTATACAGACAACGCTCGTTACACAGTCCACTTATTGTATACAGTCAACCTTCGCTACACAATCCACTCAATATATACAGTAAACCCTCGCTTCACAATCCACTTATTGTATACAGTCATCCATCGCTGCACAGTTCACTTATTGTATACAGTCAACCTTCGCTAAACAGTTCACTTATTGTATACAGTCAACCTTCGCTACACAGTTCACTTATTGTATACAGAAAACCCTCGTTACACAGTTCACTTATTGTATACAGTCAACCTTTGCTACACAATCCACTCAATATATACAGTGAACGCTCGCTTTACAATCCACTTATTGTATACAGTCAACCCTCGCTAAACAGTCCACTCACTATATACAGTCAACCCTCGCTTCACGATCCACTTATTGTATACTGTCAACCTTCGCTACACAGTTCATCGAACTCGAGAATATGCCACTATATTGGAGGATGGACTGTACAAACCATGCTTCTCACAAGGGAGAATTCGGTAGTGTCCGAAATCTGTCATTGACAATCGGTAGGTCTTCGAAAATCTATCAGCTACCAATTTTTTTTCCTAAAAAGTCGGATTCCTTACAATCTTATAGCCAACCAAAAAATGGTTACACAAGAAATCATACCCCACCTCAAGTCAACCATCTTTTCTCTTCTCGCCCCTAAGTTTTGCAAAAGACCCTGCTCCTTTCTCCTCTATTTTTATCAAATTTGTGTGTATGCACCTGAATTGTTGTTGTTATTGTTGTCCTTGCTGCTGTTGATCCTTTTATCTAATAGTGGACAACAAGCATCACTAAACGGTCCCCCTAATGAAGAGTGGACATCCTCCCTCCTCCTTCCAAAGGTAAATAAACGAGAAAAGGATACAGGAGAAGCTTGTGCTTGAAGTGCTTTTCCGCCACCCGCTGCTACTACCACTGCCTAGCTTCTTCTTCTTTTTGTTCCCTATTGCTTATTGTAAATCGATAGCTAGTTAGCTGGGTGTGTGTTGCGGCCCAATCACCCACTACATTTTTCCTTCTTTTTTCTTACAACACTTGATGAATTCAGCAGTAGTGGTAATGGTGTTAGCAGCTAGGGCTGGAGCATAGTCGACAATAGTCATACAAAAATATGTCTTCTTTTTATTTTGTTTTTTACTTTGAAATGTGTTCATTTCATCAGTTTTGATTTGTTGGATTAATTTTATGATTTGAATTTTTCAAATCATTGAATTTTAATGGTAATGTACACTTTTGTAGATGAAAACAAAACTCGCAACAATTCTCAATCCATAAACACTTTTGCCTAGTCTTGCTGGTCTCTGACGTATTGATGCTGGTTGGATTGTTCAAGACTGACAATGAGGTAGGTGGTTTTGACCAAAAATTTTAGCCTAAGCAATTTTAAATCACCTGAATTTTAGATGCTCTGCAGCATTCTTGCTGGTTTACTCCACTACTTTCTGCTGTCTGTGCTCTCCTGGGCCATTCTATCCTGTTCCCAGCTCGTGCCAAACCTCCGAACTGTGCTATAAACCCTGCAAACAGAAGGTCACTGCAGATGCCAACATTGTAAAGACAACTAAAGCTGATTTCAAGTCAACGGCTGCTTTGGTACTTTTGCTGGCTTTGTGCTGTACTTTTAGTGTATTGTGTTTGGTGAGAGATTGATCTACTGTCTCTTAGAAAATAAATCAAGGGATGTGCATGCTGTTTAGTTCAGCAAATACTATGATTGGACTGGCTACATTACTGGGATGTGTGGCGTTCAATCAGACAGTACGTGTTGATTTCTTTAAATATTTGACTGGGTTCAGTGTTGAAGTGAAAGTAGAACCCTGAAGGCTAGGTAAATAGAGAATAAATAAGCTAAGTAAGGAGTAGTTTAATCACTCGTACGGTATCTAAACCATGTGCATGCATGTCAAATCAACTGAAAGATTATTTTACCCAAAACAGGTAAATTATGATTTTCGATAACTGTCGAATTTCTACTATAACATACGAAAAATTCTACATATATTAACGCACAGTTATCGACGGGTGAAAACTGACACAGCATGATAACTGTAGAATTTCTAGTATATTGTATTAGAAATTCCCGAGTCATGAAAAGTTTCTAATTACCGGTCTTCGGTGAATAAGGGCCAATTTACCGGTAAATTTAGCTATTTTCAATTTACCAGTAAATGTCGCAGACCTAAATTTAACCCCCTGGAAAGCATGTCAAACCACGGAAAGGATAAGTAAAGCACACAGATAGGTAACAAAATTGTCGATTAGGTGGGCGAACTACTTCAAGAGCAAGCAACCTGAACAATAGGTAAAAAAGGTAGCGGTGGCTGGGACCAAGTTAACACACTTACGTTTTAAGGGGTAACTTAAACCTAATCTAAGGCAAATAAGTAGGGTTGTCGAGTACTCGAACTTTTCGAGTTCTCGACTCCAAATCTTATCAAAACTCAAAATTTTCGAGTCGAGTACTCGACTCGACAACCCTAGATATAAACCAGCTGTTAGCTCAAAATTTGACTATTTCAGCTGCAAAAGACTACTTCAAATGGCTACAAGTGAACGTCTGGGTGCCTGAGTGCTTGCGTCCCACCGGGGCTAACCACTCTAACAGCAGTAGCACCTCTTCGACTTCCTGTCATGAGTTCAGTTTCCCCGAGCTCAACTCGCCCACTGCCTATGGATCAGGACCACCTGCCTCTTCCACCAACTCCACTGCCAATTCTGCCACGTGTGCCTTTCCTATTGACACTTTCGAATGTCTTTTGGTTGGTTGAGAATTATTTTTTAATATATTTCAGTTTGAATATTTGAAATAATTTTATTTTCGTCCTCCTGCCAGATAAATGACACACTGAATCATCCTCTTACATATCTCAGCCACTTGCTGCTGCCCGGCCAGCAATACCAAAGTCAAGTAGACTCTTTTGGCATGGAAAATAACAGTGAGTGAAGAATTTTAGAAAATATTTTTGATCTAGTGGTCTCAAAGGCACTTATGCACTTCATGGGGCGCATTTTATATTGATTTGAGAAAAGTGCTTAAACATCTCCCAAGTAACTTTTATACGCTAAAAATAATATTAAAGCTATTTTCTGACACTTTCCAAAATGAAAAATCGATTTTTCGGAAAAAAATTTGACCAAAATTTAAGTTATGGCCTTGGGGACCAAGACGAGTCAGCGTTTTGGTTAGGGTGTCAAACTGCTAGAGCAGTTTCATTTCGATCATATGCTCGAGCATTTTCATATTTTTCGAGCATATTCGAGCATATTGCTTATACCAGATGGCCACCAACTGTGGCTGTACAGTTGACTGTTTAGTTAACTGTACAGTTGAAATAGGCCTCAATATCGAGGTTCGACTTATGGAAAACAAGAGTCGCAGGGTCCGCTATTATACTGTTTACGGCTCTGATGTCAAATCCGGCGCGAATTTCGACTTGTCCCCTGCTGCTTTTCTCCGTATTTTTCCTTGGTTTGCTTGTTTATTTAATGTGATCATGGCGATTGAGACGACATTAATGATCACATTAATCACATTAGGATAAAAGAAGGGAGGTCAAGGCATTTTTCACAAAAAAAAATCAACAAGGGGGGCCAAGGTAAAATTTCCACCGGATACCGTATATGCTCTATTAATTAGACACACCCTAAGTTCAAAATCGTGTTTTGGCATTGTGTTTTGACCCACTTTTTGATCACTTCTCTCAGGCAAGTTACCAACCATTTGATAGCTCATCTTTCTAGCTACAAAATGGTTGGTAACTTGCCTGAGAGAAGTGATCAAAAAGTGGGTCAAAAACACAATGCCAAAAACACGATTTTGAACTTAGGGGTGTCTAATTAATAGAGCATATACGGTATATCAATCGACTCATATCAAATGAGCGTTAACTGTAGTTGTTAAGTTGACTGTACAGTTAACTGTACACTTAAACTGAACCCTATATCGAGGTTTGACTTCTTGAAAACAAAAAATCGCTGTTTCTTTCACTAAGAACAGTTTTTTTCGTACTGGGACAATTTCAAGTATAAATTTCAAAGAATATACCATTTTGACCATGTAAATTTTTTCTAAATACGAGAAAATCTTTAAAACGAATATGCTTGATTTTAATAGGCCGAGCATGTTCACCAATGTGCTCAAGCATATACTCGTTTTACAACCCTAGTTTTGGTCAAAAAAAATTTTTCTTCAAATTTAGTTTTTTTATGTAGTGAAATTTCATGAGATAGCTTTTTATCATTTTTAGTGAATAAAAATTACTTAGGAGACATTTTAACACTATTCTCAAATTAATATAAAATGCGTCCCCCCTCCCTCGCCGCATAAGTACCGTCTCAAGTTCGATTCCTCTTAGCTGAGCTTTTCCGCCTTGTTACTTCAATGTTCAAACTTTTTTAGTAAAGTTAATATTAAGTCTACAAAGTTGAACAAAAAAGTCCACCCGTAGCCAGTAGGAGTCGAACTTGGTCATCTTTTTGGTCAAACATTTTAAAAATACCTCTAAAGAATTCTTTCAGACTCAATTCTCCTATTTTCAGACGAGGTACCTACGAATACGGGCGACGGTCATTTGGTCCCCGGTCATTTGGTCCCCGGTCATTTGATCCCGGTCATTTGATCCCCGGTCATTTGGTCCCCTGGTCATTTGGTCCCCGGTCATTTGGTCCCCTGGTCATTTGGTCCCCGGTCATTTGGTCCCCAAAGCCGCCAGTTTAAATTTTTTTTAATGTTTTTTTATGATGTCTTGAACGAAACCTATGTCGATCCAATTTTGAGACTTGCAAATCGTTTAGCTCTTGTTTGCAAGATGCTCATGTGTTTCTAATAAGTCAAACTTCAAATATCTGGCATTACAGCTATCCGACACTCTTGGTTATTTTTCAACCTAAATCTACTTTATTTTACTGCAATTGGCTTATTCTTTGTTAAACGGCATCCCTAATTATCTGACACCTCAATATCCAGCACTCTGAAGCTAGTCCCATAGGATGCCGAATAAACTAGCTAAGACTGTATCTTTTTATTTTTACTTGTTTAGCGACGTTATGAATTATGAATTGCTGCCATCCAACAGAAACAAGGAGCTCCTAAAAGATCTAGTTGTAAATGGATTTACCAATAAATGAGATCCGTTTCCGTGAAGTCATCTTAAATAGTCGAAAAATATAAATAAAAAGAGACTACCCACTACGATCCCCAAAAGGAATGGAATGCATACATAGTCAAATGAATGTGACCGGGAATTTGACCGCTTTAAAAAGCTGCACAATAACCTGGAAAAGTGTTGAAAACCCATGCAAATGTCAGGTTAATCGATGATCCATTAGAATTGAGGTTAAATTATATAAAAAATTAAATGATAGGAGTTTTTCACATGGAAAAAAGATTAAATTAAAAATTTTTATTACGAAGAGAGTTGACTGTATTCACCCAAATGAACCCAGAGGACACCCAAAAGATTTTTTACATCCAGATTGAATTGAAGACCATTGAGGATAAATCTGAACCATTTTACTAATAACGGAGGCATTGGTAGTGGATCCCGACTATTGAAAGTGGGTTAGGACCACTAAAAGTCAATCTGAACCATTTAGGATGTACTTGGACCACTGAGGTGGATCTGGATCATTGAGGATGAATGGGGTATCACCAAGTGTTATTCAGTATACCCTTCCCCTCCCATATAGTCTTTAATATTTCTTTCTAAATCCAAAATTTTCCAATTTCCGATTCCCCAGGTGAATGAGACCTATTTGGATAATACATGGTAGAAAACAATTCTTTGTTATCGCCAGGATTCGAACCTGTTAGAACCTTTTAAATTGGCGGCTTTTGGGGACCAAATGACCGGGGACCAAATGACCACGGGACCAAATGACCGGGGATCAAATGACGGGGACCAAATGACCGGGGACCAAATGACCGGGGACCAAATGACCTAATGCCACGAATACGCCACCATCGCTCACGGAGATTTCCTGCCTCTTGAGTTCCAGCAGAATATTCAGTACCCTAGAAGCAATGGCAACATTCGATTCCAACCCACTTCCAACCATAACTATGCCACCAGCCATCGCTCCCAGCCACCTGAAAGCACCTTGACCAAGTCTGATCGACTAGTGGAGACTCCAGCTCAGCCTCCAGCTCTTCAGGTTTTGAGTCAGCCAGCTCCACTGGTAGAACACCCTACTACCAGCCATTCTGAACGGCTCCACCCAGCTTCCTCCTCCACTACCATCTCCAGGCCATCCAGATGACCTAGAAGACGAGGGGTCAGTGACTCCCAAAGTGACCCCTCACTGGAGCTTTCCTTCCTAGGCACTTGTTTGCCTCCTCATCTACCAGTATTTTCATAGGAGGTAGTCAGGAGGCTGGGATCTGATGTCAGCATTATATGATAATGAATGTACTGCTAGTTCAGCTGACGAGACCGCTGCTGATGCCCTACCCTTGTCCAGCCTCACCTACCCCTTCCTCGATGTCCAGAGCGGTGGTCAGGATGGACTTCAGCAGTCAGCAACCCTTGTACAGTGAAGAGATCCAGGAAAACGGTGCTTGATTGGGAAAAATTTGGAAAATGCAGACATGCTTAAATTTCTATTTTCTTGTTTTGGAGAGCATGAATCGTCTATTGTATGCAGGAATCTCTATATCTATTTGCCTAATACTTTCTGTTACTTTTTAATGAATGACCTGAATATGCCGGTGTTTTTTCTTTTCTACTACATTTTTTCTCTAGATTGTGGAGAAGAATCACTTATGAAAGCCAATGTTTGTTTTGACGCCATAAATTTTCAGAATTTTCTGTTTTGCATTTTGGACATTGACTGATTAAAAAGTTTGCAATTGGTATGCAGTCAAATCAAAAGTACTGTGGAATACTGGAAGTAAGTGGAATACCGGATCTTGGCATACCGTATTTCTGTACTAATTAGCCACTCTCTAATAATTAGCCGCCCTTGACTTCGACGACCTATATCTCGGAGCAGAGTAAATATTTGGCTAAGCTGTTGATGCATTTTCTTAACTCACACAAGCTCTATCGATTCCACTTTTCAGATTTTGGTTGACCACCTAAAAATTTCGAGGTCGACCTTCAATTATGCCGATTTTTGAGGGTTGAAAAATAATTAGCCATAGCTAATCAATAGAGAAAATACGGTAATGTACGTTTTGAAAATAACAAATATTAATTATGACTTAGGATGCCTAAGAAAAAGATATGTTCAAGATATGTTCATTTCCATTAATTAGTTGTTTTGACAGTGTTTTAGCAACTCAAAGTAAAACTTGAGTTAATTGAAAGCTTTTTTCGATTTTTTTAAACGAAAACGCGTCTGATTTTTTATTTTATCCACTTGAAGGGCATGATCGTTCCCGATAGGGAGAAAAGGCACGAACCAGCAGTTCTTTTTTTCTCGATAAATTTTTACATTCGTTCTCGTCTAGACTTTTTAACTTTTCTGTCTAGTTTTTAGAAGCAGTATAAGGTCATCTACATCAGAGTGAAAAATGGGAGGATACAAAAAATTTAAAAAAAACTGCTAGTTCGCGCCTAAACGCACGGTATGCCCCTTTAACTCAATATTTACGCTGAACAAAAAGTATTTTTCAGAATTTCGATAAAATGCTTGTACGATGAAAGATAGTCATCTTGAAACCTAAAATCAACATTAGTTCAGTTTGAGTTTGAACTAGAGTTGCTTAATTAGCCGGGTAATTAAAAATCGGATAATTATCTGGATAATTATCCGGACAATTATCCATAATTAGCCAAAAACCGGCTAATTATGATTTTATATCGGTAATTGATCAAAAATTGCATAAATCCTTGAATTTATACACAAAACTATAACACCGAGTCTAAGTTCCCATATCAGGACTATAACATTTTGAACAACTATTAAATTCCGAGCAACAGAATTATAATTAGCCATATTTTATATGGTCGGCTAATTACGAATAATTAGCCGGATAATTATCCGATAATTATCCGGATAATTATCTGGATAATTATCCATTCAGCAACTCTAGTTTGAACCTCTTAAACTCAAGTTCTATTTTGAGTTTGACCTTGAGCCTAAGCTTTTAAAACACTGATCAAGTATCAGTTTTTTCTTCATGTCGAAGTGTTTTTGGCAAATACAGTCAAACCTCGATAATCCGCCACCCGCTAAACCGCCACCCTCGATAAACCGCCACCCTCGATAAGCCCGATTTGGTTGGCTGTCAGAGAAACTCAATAAAGTTTACCCCCGCTAAACCGCCACCTCGATAATCCGCCACCCTCGGATCGGTCCCATGGGGTGGCGGATTATCGAGGTTTGACTGTAATTCATTTTTTTTCCAAATCACAAATTCAAATCCTGCAACTATTTTCTCAAACGTCTTGCAAACAATTTTTTTTTCGAATTCCTCCGTCAATCAGTCTATTGAGGTGGTAGCTTGCTTTTTCAATACTGCACTTCTCAAGTATCGCGCCGCTCAAAGTTTTTTGGCCTTCCATTTTCTGCGGACTCATTAAGCCTCTTTCTTCGAAGCAGATATGACCTTTGACTAAATCCTGAATAAAACATCTATTTATTATGTTTTCTAAAAACTAAAAAACTAAAAAAACTAACAAAGTTCACACCAAACCCATGCATAATTTCATGCGCGCAGACTTTGGTGGTCAGAGCTAAATCAATATTGCCATTCTTGTCCACTCCCACAGCAACGACGACGTTTGATGCCAGCTCATGGCCATTCTTTATTGCAGGCCGCAGGCTCCGTTGTCTCATGAAAAAATTATCTATTCTGGCGTACTTTAAGCTTAATCTGATATCATATAAATTTTAGCAGAGACGCAAGTTATATTTAAGTGCAGAAAAATGTGACCAAAATCCAAGATTTAATCTCAAATCCAAAAAATTTACAAGAAAATTTTCTTATCAGTGACTTCAAAACTGTTTGCGAGCATAATTGAGTCTATCCCAATATTATCTCCAACACATTTAACGCCGACGCTTTTGCAGTCGCGAAGAATCTGCAATTTATGCTAAAAACCAAAAAAAATAAAAATCTTTATATAGTCTATTTTCCGATGTTTTGAAAAAGAGGACATAGCTGCCAAATGAAATGTCGACAAAGAACTGGGACACGTCGAAAACCAATTGATCCATAAATTCGGTGGCCTCCTTTACTGCTAGTCTCCTTAAGTATCAGTTGGGTAAAAGATTTTATAACACTTTTTATATATAATACTTACTCATCATTGTTGTTTTTAGCTAAGAACTTATGCCAGAGAACATCGTCGATGGTGACCAGAAGGGACACATTTTGACTTCTGTAAATCAGGCTAATCAAGTTCAAATTTACCACAGTCAAATCGCAAGATAGTGACCCCACCTCAGGCTCATTCTTGCCTTGGTGTGACACCTTTTTGAGCCTAATTTTTTAAAGACAAGGCTTGATTCGGTCTCTCTAATTTTTTTTTGCCAAAATCTCTCTAATTTTTTTCTGACTTAAATGACTTGAATTTAGTTGAAAATATCTTATTGTACTCCCTTGTTGGGTGAAAGGTCTTGATAAAATTCGGCCTTAAGCGTAGAAACTGCATAGAAATGTTACTTCGGTCGTGTTCAAAAAGAAAAATTCAGCAGAATTTTTTTCACCACAAAAAAGTAGTTAGGAATTTTAATTTTGTGTCATTTTTTAAAAATCTAAGTAGGGGCACCAGTATCGACTTACCGAATCGACGGTCTACTGATTTTCAAAATATTTTGCAAGCATTCCAATTTTACCGGTCGTTTTTCAATAATTTGATAATTTGGCCATTTAAAAGACAAAACCTCCATATAGTGTCCACTTTTTTAAAATTTAATTTTCGCTGTATCAAATTTTTGTTTTTCAATTGGCGGAATCATTTAGTTATTTAAAAAAGTACTGACAAATTGAAATGCATACAATATTCAGTACCAGATTAAAAAAAAACCGGCAAAATACTTCGAAAATCGCGGTAAAAAAAGTGTCAGACCCTAGGCGGGAACGAACTTGAGGAGATTTTTAAGATAGGGCAAATATATTAAGATTTACTGGATAATAAAACTTACTCATCATTTTAGCTCGCAGATACAAGTCCTCGATATCTTGCTGCATTTGAGGTGAAAAGTTGGGCTTGACCTCGAGCTCCAAATAATCCTGCATCATGACTAAAGGCCACACCAAAGACAAACAGATCCACAAAATCATCTTTATAGCTGAACACGAATGGTTTGCTTTTGCCTTGTGCCTATCTATATAGTGCCAGCACAACTATTTTTTGAACAGTCTTGATGTGTAATTTTCTTGTCTGAATAGTCTGGTGGTTTGTTGAAACCGATTATTCAGCTGCTGTTTGATGGCTAGAAACTAATGATTCACTCGCTCCCTGCTGTAGAGTGCAAGCACTAGCATTTTTGACCAAGTTTGTTGCGTAATTTCCTCGCCTGATCTTGCTTGGTGGTTGTTTGAAACCAAGCATTTTGCTGCTGCTGCTAGATGACTGGAACTGATGATTCGCTTGTTCCTTGTTGTAGAGTGCAAGAACTAGCATTTTTGAACAAGCGTGATGCATCTTGCCTGGTCGTATTTTTAACCAAATATTTTGCCGCTGTTTGATTTCCTAGCAGAATCACACCGCTCTAAAAATTTAAACACAGAGAAACAAGAAAAATTGATTTTGCTTAGATTGAAATTATTGGAGATCAAAAAGTCAAGACAGCCTAAGCTAAAACTTTTGAATAGAATATATTCAATGTGTGGAGAAATCGACCTAACAATAAAAATGAGGGTTAGGTGATGGTTATTAAACGAGGGAACTAACCGATAACTAACCTGATATTTTGCCGTTAGTCATTATACTCTTGATAAATTACCATAAAACGATAATTTGAAAACCAACTATGTGCGCTAACTATGTAAATAGTCAGTTAGGTCCTCAGTTAACCAAAATCTCATATACTAGAATGCTATCTTTTTCAATTCGGCCTGTGAACGAGAACAAGTGAAAGAACCAGATCAAGCAATTATGTTTAATAATAAATAGAATTTGTTTATAAATGACATTGATTGATTATGTTAGGTTATTTAAAAAAAGAATTTTGAAAGCAAAATAATAAATCACCAGTTTTTGGTAACTAACCAGTATTTTTAAATCACCGGTAATTAACCAACCCTACTAAAAACAGATATTAACCTGGTAATTAGGAAACCTCTCAATAAGATATGCTCACGGTCAGAGTTTTGTATTTTCGCAAAAAGACAAAAATATTTGGGACATACATCATACATCTTCAAAATTGTAGCGCATGGAAAAATGCGCTGGATTGTAAAATTGATGTTGATTGCTCAAAATCTTTTACAAAACATAATTTTTTTTGAAAGTAAAGAATTTGTTTTGCCATATTTGTCACCTATGAAGACTTTTTTCGTTTCTTAGGCTTAGGTTCTTAGGTTCGCCTTAGTTTCCTGATGTGAAAAGTTAACTTTGCTTAACTTTGCTTCAAAGATCACAACCAAAAGAATGCTGCTGGTCAGATTCAAGTATTCCAAAAAAATAATTCTCGAATGTCACTCAATGAAAAAATATTTAGCCAAAACGATTCGACACAAAGGAAATGCCGCATCCGAAATCACAAGCAAAAAATATATTTAACTTAAAATTAATTTGAAACATCATTAACTTTTTAACAGTGATGTATAAATCTCCGGCTCTGGCTCTCGCTTTGGCTCTCGCTCTGGCTCTGCTCTGGCTCCTGTTCGGAGCCAGACCTGGAGCGAATTTTTCGAAAGCCGGAACAAATTTTTAAACTCAAGAGCCCGGAGCGAGAGCCGGAGAAAATTTTTTCAAATGAGAATCTCGGAGCCAGATCCGGAGCAAATTTTTTCAAAAAATAAGCTCGGAGCTATATTCAGAGAAAATTCAAATCATATGTATTTTATATGCGTATAACGAGTATATAGATACAATTTTCTGGCTCTGGCTTTCTCTCGGAGCAATAGCCGGAGCAAATTTTTCAAAGTTGAGAGCTCGGAGCAAGAGCAGGAGCAATCTTTTTTAAACTAAGATTTCAGAGCCGGAGCGAAAAATGGCAAAAACACATCACTGCTTACCACTAGAAAACATGTGGGTATCCAGCTTGATTTTGACGATGCACAATTTGTTACCTTACAGATTCATTTCCCTAACCTACTTCGCCAGATCTCGAAGCGAAAACGACCCGCACTATCGTTCTCAGCCCATTCTGCTCTACCCAATCAAGAGTCTTGCTCGGAATTATGTCTAAAGTAAGTGTGTCTAACCTACCAAGCCCCCTGCGCCTCCTTCGGGGGCGCAAGGGGCTTGGTTGCTTGGAGTTTAGATCTGCTGGCAATCCGCTCCGGCTCCGAGCCGGAGCCAGATCCGGAGCGGAAAATTTGGACTGCCGGAGCCATTTTGGAGCTAGTTTCGTTTATTTACTTAGCCGAAAATTCTGGATATAATATATACTGTCAAATAAAAAAAATTTTTGACAAAAAAACCTCCACTTATGGATTGTCTATATAATCAAACCCAAGTAAATGTTTGTCTCGCGACAGGAATCCTAATGTTAATTTTGCTATGCCCTTAGTTTCCGCTTACTATCGTTTCATCCATTCTCCACTATCGTTTCATCCATTCTCCACCCTCCACCAGCTAAGCTCAAAGGCTGCATTCGCGAGAAAGTGCTGCTGACGGTGGCCGGAGATTTGATGGATTTGTGCGGGTTTTGTGTGTTTGTTATTCACAATTTTTCATATTCTCTCTAATAGAACGCCATGGCGTTTTTTAACCACCAAAATTTTTCAGACTTTGTGTTAGAAATGCAATAAAACATTGTTTTAATTACCCCCCCCCCCTGGTTTTGGCCCTAAGGAGTGGCGTTCTATTAGGGAGAATACGGTATTCGTTATCACTGTGTTCCTGTACTGTATTTGTTGTATTTGCCCCAACGGAGCCGGGAGCCAGATCCGGAGCCGGAAATTTTGAAATGCCAGCACTGATTGAGATGCGCACACCCACATACCTTAGACACAAATCACTCGAAAGTGACTATGGGTGCATGAAAAAGCATGCATACCAGAGTTTATTTATGCGGTAGGCCCCAGTATTCGAAACTGTGTTCAACATCTTTCTTTTTGTTCAAAATTGGCCCCTTTTGGTCCATTTCCACCCTAATGCGGCCCTAAATCCTTCAAAAATGGTCAAAATGGGTAATTTTGGGTGGTCCCAAAACTCAATTTTTTTGACCAGAACTCAGAAATAATGTCTTTTTGAGCTTCTGATGCCATTTAAGGTCGATATAGGGTGTTTGGGAACATTTGAAAAAAAATTATTTGGTGGGGGGGGGATATATATGCTTTGCAAGTAGCGCCAAAAAGCCTTTGTTATTCCACACAGCATATGAATAAAGAGATGAAGGAATTGAAGTTAAAATATTATGGGCGAAATGTCCTGAACCCTTGCTATTAAACTAAGGCGAGTGTTTTTTGCAACAGAACAAATTATGTATTTTTCATCAATAAACTACAAACCAAAAACCTTTTTTGATATTTATCGTCATATAACAGTTTTCATGCTCTTTCTGTCTGTATATTCATATTTTAATTATTTATTTGGAATAAGGGATGGAAAAAGCATAAAATAAAATTCACATTTTTTTCAAAAATCCAATTTTAGCTGTTTGCCAAGGCGAAGCTGAATAGTGTTAGTGCAGAAAAATAGCGCAAAGAAATAACTTGCCGTATAACTAAAATTAAAAGTTGTGAAAAAAACTTTTTAAACAAATTTGAAAAGTTTAGATGGGTAGAAGAGACGCACTTAGTAGTTTGAGAGCTAGGTTTTGCTAGGTTTTACACCCCTAAAATTTAAAATAGAAAATATTCCTGCAATTTTTCGGAAATGTCATTTAAGATAGCATTGAACCCACTAATTCATCACTCTGATCCGGACAGTCCACTTCTCCATTGCACTGTTGGGAAATAGACAGGCAGCTGGAGGTAGCCTTGCACAACACCGCTGTTGGGCTACATTCCTTACAATTTTTTTCGTCCTGATTGTTTCGACAGTCAGCGACGCCATTACAAATGAATTGTTTTGGCAGAAGAGATAAGCAATTTATTGCATTTATGCGAGCTTCGACATTAATGCCTCAAAAGTATGGTAAACTTTAAAGCTGGCAGTTTATCGAGAATTGACTGTATAATTATAAATATATTTAAAAAGTCTTGAAACCAAAAAAACCGAAGATCGAAATATTTTGACCATCGTTTTCACTAACTTTTGTTCAGGTCTTTGCATGGAGAAATTTCTGCAATTTGACTTTCTAAAACGAAATAAAATCAAAACTAGAGTTGTGAATTTTTTTGCAAAATTAGAAACTGGGAAATTTTCGGGAAAAGTATAGGAAAATATAGAAATAGTCAACATTTATTTCGACCAATTTGATCAATATCTAATCCTAATTTAGCGAAGAACTTTATTAAAACCAAATTATACATCCACCGAAAAAAAATCATCAGAAACTTACCGGTAAGGTTATCGGTAACCTACCACAACCGGTATAACTTACCGTATTTCCTCTAATAAGGCGGCCGGCCGCCTTATTTTTCAACCTCCCTCCTGAGGGCCACCTTATTAGAGTTGGCCGCCTTATTGGAGCAGGCCGCCTTATATTTCAAACATCCTTTCATCAAAATTTATTTAAATTCTCTAACAACAAATTTTGAACTAAGAGGTGATAACAACAATCATAACAATGAATGATAAACAATCATAGACTAGGATGTGACCAATTCCAATCAAAAAGTATGAAAATTAGGATTTGGCGCATTTAAAACAATTTTGAATATGAATAAAATTTTTAGGGGCCGCCTTATTAGAGCAGGCCGCCTTATTTTTCAACCTCCTTCCTGAGGGCCGCCTTATTAGAGCGGGTCGCCTTTTTAGAGCAGGCCGCCTTATTAGAGAAAATACGGTAATTAAAAACGGGTCGCCAGCTGTACAGTAAAGTGTAACTGTACAGCTAACCATGGCTATACAGTGGCTTTACAGCTAACTGTGTCTTTACAGTTAACTGTGGCTTTACAGCTAACTGTGTCTTCACAGTTAACTGTGGCTTTACAGCTAACTGTGGCTTTACAGCTAACTGTGTCTTCACAGTTAACTGTGGCTTTACAGCTAACTGTGGCTTTACAGTTAAATGTGTCTTCACAGTTAACTGTGGCTTTACAGCTAACTGTGGCTTTACAGTTAAATGTGTCTTCACAGTTAACTGTGGCTTTACAGCTAACTGTGGCTTTACAGTTAAATGTGTCTTTACAGTTTACTGTGGCTTTACAGCTAACTGTGTCTTCACAGTTAACTGTGGCTTTACAGTTGACTATTAAATTTAATCTCGATATTTAATCTTGATATTGTGGATTACGTTGAAAAAGTTAAAAACCGTGCAGATTAGACCTCCGATTTAGTGTCTAGCTTAATGGTCTGCGCATTTTTTACTTATTTCTAAATCATGTTCAAATTCCCTATTATTGATGGTTGATATGAAATAAGTTTTGAAAACCCAAAAAACATACACAGTTTTTCAAACAAGTTCTGTTTTTCATCTAACTGGAAACACCTGGCAGTGTAGTTTGAGCAAAATGATGATATGTCAGCAAAGCAAATGTGGCTGTTGACATCTGCAGCAGATTTACAAAATAGACTTGTTGCACAAGCTGAAATTAGGAATTGAAAACATTTGTGATATTTTTTAATAAGCGCCCATCGGCGCTTATTAAAGGATCTTTTTTCGTGCGAGTTTACTTTATTTTTGCGCAAATTTTGGTTTTGCGGTTTTTCGTTCAATTTTTCCACCTTTTTTGTATACACATAATATTAGCAAAAGTTAGTAATTTAAGACCCATTACACTATAACGGCCCTCTTGGGACCGGTGTAATGACTTTTTCTGTTTTTTCTTTCTCGTACTCGTATTTGTACTCGTAGTACGAGATGAAAAATGCTCGTATTAGTACTCATACTTAGTGAAAATTACAAATATTTAAAAAAATTTTTATTTTAAAAATGCATTCAGAATTTTAATAAGTATTTTGACGAAAGAAATGTTTTCTGACTAACCCATCTTTTGCACCAATTATTTGTGTCCTAAACTGTGTACAGTCAAACTTCTTGACTGTAGCCGTATTTTTAGCGTTTGAGGGTTTTCTAATTTTTTTCTGAGTGTCTGGATTTTTTAAAATTGTTTTGCACATCAAATTTTCTTATTCATGCTGTCTGACATAGTAATATATGTTAGAAACTAAAAATGGCTAACAACTATTTTTGTCGAATGGTCTAACAATTCTAACCTAGAAAGATAACAGACGGTCAAATAAATTTGTTATTCAAATATCATAAAATTTAAAAAACGAAGATTTATAGTAAAAGTTTAACTAAAAGCTGAAAATTTTACTAAAAATAACTTTTTCAAGCCAGAACAGTGCTTGTTCTCATACTCGTTCTTGCCTCTCGTACTCGTACTTGCTTTTTTAAACTGCTCGTACTCGTATCTGCCTTCTCTAACTTCTCGTTTGCTAGGGTATGATGGGCTATGAAGAGCTACACCACCCCCCCCCCCCTCCCCGAAAGTCATTTTATTAATCTCTTTTTTTATTCATTCTTTATTTTCTCAAAAAAAAACTCTACAGAAAGTTTTTTAATTCATATATCAGCAAGAGTTTTGCTAGAATTCACATCTGAAGTAAGTTAGTGCCCGATTCTATAATCCTCCAGCTCCTTAGACCCCTGGTTTTAATTGAATTTGTAATAAATTATATTGTCCGGATTTGACCTATTTACCCAGACAATTGTCCCAACAATTGTACTGTTTTCTATTGGGTTGGTCCATAAGTTCGCGGTTGGTTATACACAATTCGTAAGGTTTGGGTGTGGGTTTCATAAGTTTTTACTAATATAAGCCATTAAAAGTTGGTAGATGGGTTCCACAATCAAAATTTAATTTGTAAAAACAGAACAAAAATTTTTGATAGGTTTCCAAATTTCATTGAATTTCAATTTTACAACCCATCAAAAATTTTTGTTCCGTTTTCAGCAAGCAAATTTTACTTGTGGAACCCATTTGCTAATTTTTAATGGCTTGTTTTAGTAAGAACTTATGAAACCCACGCAAAAATCTTGCGAGTTGTGTATAAACAACCGCGAACTTATGGACCAACCCAATATTTGTCCAGACAAATGCCAACCCTAGTCAAGACTCTTGCATAGGCGGTCTCAAAAAAATTGGCTTTTTATCGAGACTCGGTTGAAATTTGTAAAATGTGTCAATAAAGCTACCTGTACAATTGGCTTCGTCATTTCCACTGCTACAATCATTTTCACCATTGCACACCATATTCCGAGTGATGACTCGCTCCTTAATATCATGCAAACTAGAAAATTATTAGAAAGCCATTACTAGATGACAAATCTCAGATCAGCTCAATTGTAAAAATTACAGTGAGTGTTAGATATTTATTGTGCCATTTTTTGAATTCGCTCTTTCGTCGATTTTTGTTCATTTCGCAGTTTGTAAGACATTTTTTAGTCTCAACTAATATGCAGTAATCAATTGCGACTTTTCAAAAAGCCCAGAAATGTTTCCTTTTAGCTTTTAGAAGGAGAATTGCAGAAAATTCAAAAACTTTCAAAATTTGATTAGAAATGCGAGTTCCAGATTTAAAATGGCTTCCAGTTACCATGGACCTCCGATCTTGTAAATATTTTGTCCCAACTTTGCAGTAGAGATCGATGGCTGCTTTTTGGTATATGACTAATCCTCTGCAATGCAAACCTCCGCATACTTATCCAAAAATAAGTTCATGTAATTTTTTGCCTCATATTTGTTGTTAAGTCTGCACTTTCGTTCTCAAACTTTTGTAGGAAAGGTTGAAAGTTTGACATTTATAACCTAAATCTACTTTTCGATTCCACGTCGAATAAGCTCATGATAAAAAATTTGCAAAAAAAGGTTTACCCACTGCGCCATGTGAACACGTCTAAGAAGCCGAAGGAAACATGGCAGGACTTCCTTTTACGGAGTCCTCCCAAAAGTGTGTTTTGACCACTTATTCGAGCTTTTCAGGTCGTAATTAGTCGAAAAAACATGTTTTCAGGATTGGGAAAGACATCTGCAAAAAAAAATTTTGGTCAAAAAATTTAAAAATTTTTGACCAAAATTTTTAATTTTTTCTCCAAAATGTACCAAAATTTTTAAGTACCTTTTTAATAAGGTATTATTAAGTACCCTTGGTATGTCTGATTAGAAAGGTATCATTAATCAGACATACCAAGGGTATTTGGCCGCTTCGCGGCCAAAGACCAGCACACTCCACATTGCAAGGGATAAAAAAAAAGTAAAATTTTTGGTAAAAAAGTCGATTTTTGATCAAATTTTTTTTTCTCGAAAAATGTCTTTCCCAATCCTGAAAACATGTTTTTTCGACTAATTACGACCTGAAAAGCTTGAATAAGTGGTCAAAACACACTTTTGGTAGGACTCCGTAAAAGGAAGTTTAGCCGGAAACATTTTCGGACTTTTTGAAAAGCCGTAACAGCCAAAAAAAATTTGAAAGGTGCGAATTCTAACAACGCCACTACAACAAAATTGCAATCGATATGAGATAACCTTAAAGGGGTATGCTTGTAGCCCATAGAAATATTTTGAAAGGCTGGTACCAGTGAAATTCAAACGAAAATTAAAATGTCGTATTTTAGTAAAAGTGAAGAAAAAATATTGCATCCAACCGGAATCGAACCGACGAGCGACTTCCACACTGTAATACAGAGGTTTGCATTACACCGTACGCCAACGCTTCACTAATTGCCCGCCCCTCCAAAGAGTATTTTTCTCTAAGGCTGCCTTTTTTGGTTCCCTTGATTTATTTTCACATCAATTCATCGCAATGTTAAGTGTGCTGGTATTTGGCCGCGAAGCGACTAAATACCTTGGTATTGTCGGTGCAAAAAGTGTGAAATAGGTGAAAATGAAAAAAATTGGCTCAGTGAAAAATACTCTTTGGTGGAGGTGCACTCGGGGTGCTGTCTTACCACTGAGCCACCTACATACTGTATACTGTTAGGTAGTCAAAGAGTTTTTCATTACATATTGCCGGAAGAGTACTCAACAAATTTTTATTTCAGAAAAAATATTTTTTTGAATTTACCTGATACCGCCTTTCAAAATATTCCCATCTGCGGCGAGCATGCCTCTTTAAAACTGGGAAGAAAATCAAAAATTTTAAGTAAGAAAGCAAATTTTAAGAATTTTCAGTTTTTAACACTTCAAAGTTACAAAACAAACCTCAGTGTCACATTTAAAGCCAAATTTCTTGCACACTCTTACATTTTCCAAAAAACCGGAATGACTGGCAAAATATTTAGAAAAAGTGTTTTTATCAGAAGAATTAAGTAACACTGGATTAAGGTATTCTTGCATCCTTAACTTGAATTTGTTCTCTATTGGATTCTCAAGTTGGTAGCAATAAATATCGAGCAAAGCGAAATATAAAACTAGACATCTTGAAAAAAGAAACCAATAGAAGGAGCTTTTCATTAGCACTATATTCTTTTCAGTGTATTTACTAATAACATAAATTTACGGCAGATATATTTTACCTTAGTAGCCAATTTCTAGCGGGAAAAGTTGAGTTTAAAATTGTTTGTTTTTTGGAAATATTATTAATAAGTTTTCGAAGAATATTACCAAAAATCATTTTTACGATTATTTAATTTGTTTTTTGAGGCTTAGGCGTTTCTAGGCCTCCCGGCTTAGGCGCTCTCTCCGAGCACTGGAGCTTTCCTTCCTAGGCACTTGTTTGCCTCCTCATCCACCAGTACTTTCATAGGAGGTAGTCAGGAGGCTGGGATCGGATGTCATTCTATGATGATGAATGTACAGCTAGTTCAGCTGAGGAGACCGCTGCTGAAGCCCTACCCTTGTCCAGCCTCATTTAACCCTTCTTTATTGTCCAGATGAACTACATATGGACTCCGTCAGGACGGACTCCAGTAAGCAGCAACCCTTGTACAGTGAAGAGATACATGAAAACTGAGCTTGATTTGGGGAAAAATTTTGGAAAATGCAGATATGCCCGAATTTCTATTAATTTTGTTTTAGAGAGCATAAATAGTCTATTCATTTTCTGTTATATGTCATAGTTTCGAAAAATAAACGTGAAAATCAGAATCCTTGCAACTTTTTGGACAAGACTGACTTTAACCAGAGACCAAAAACATTAAAATTTGGAAAAAAAAGTGGCAGACACTTAGGCTGAAACGAACTTTTGATGTGTCTTTTAAAAAACAGCGAAAAATGAGGTCAAATTCAAAATGCTAAGTGGCAGATTCTAGAGTTGTGAAATTGTGAAGAGGAAAGAATAAGAAAATTTCCGGAAAAATAGACAAAAAATAGGAATATAGTCAACAATTTTTAAACACTACTCGTTCTTTGATAAATATCTAATCCTAATTCAGTAAATAATTTCGTTGACACCAAAATAATACATCCACTGAAGAATACTTGCCGGAAAGTCATCGGTAACTCGGTAACCTACCCGAGCCCGTGTAACTTAAAGGGGCATGCTCGTCACCGATAGAAATACTGTATTTCCTCTAATGAGCGCGCATGCGAGCTTATTTTTCAAACCGCCGAAAATCTGAAAAATTTTGGGTCAATCTCGAAAATTTCGGGTGCTCAACCAAAATTAAAAAAGTGGAATCGGTAGAGCTCGCGGGAGTTAAGAAAATGCCTTGAACAGCTTTGGAGAAAACTTTCTCTGAGCTGAGATATAGGCCCTCAAAGTAGAGGGTGCACGCTTATTAGAGCATGCGCGCTTATTAGAAAAAATACGGTATTTTGCGTAAAAGCCCAAGTGCACCCCCCCCCCTCGAAAAATTTCTTGTACTTTTAAAAAAAACTACCCATTTTAAGCTGAAACGGAGAATTTCCAATTTTACAGCTCATACTAGATTCTTGATTTCGATGTGTTTGGCACACCGTGATACTAGACTAAGCAAAAGTTGTGTTTAATGTTGTATTTTAATAAATATTACTGAAAAGATCAACTGAATGAAACCAATAGTAGAAAACCAATGAAACTAAGAACAGAAGTCACGTAAAATAAAAGTCTGTTTTTATGCAAAAAGTAATTATAAAATTGTAAAACTTTGTGACATGGCTTTGAAATGGGGCTGAAGATCGTATAGATGTGGTTTTCGTTTGGCAAAATCGTGCTATATAAAAAGTTGGTTTCAGAAAATCTGTTCTACTAATTCGATTCCGCTTTTTTTAATTAAAATTTTTAATAAATTCTAGTGATGTTTTCACTGCACCCATGATGCTTTTAACCACTACCTTCAGAATCTGAACATTAATGATGAGCGTAATGAGCAAAATATCTTAATTTTGCAGCAATTCGACTTTGCAGCAAAAAGTCTTAACTTTGCAGCAAATTATCTTAATTTTGCAGCAAATTTTTCATAAAATGACTTGGATTTCTCAGAAGCCCACCCTGGAGTGGCCAGAAGTGGCCAGAAGCCCCGGAAAATTGGTTTTTGGGGTTGATTAAAGGGGGGGTGGTAAAGTTTTGTGAAAATTCGATTGGGAGGATCGGAATTCCAATCGGATGGGCTTAATCGCTCAGAATTCCACCCTAGACCACTCAAACCACCATAAACCTGAAATTCTGAGCGATTAAGCCTATTGGACTGGAATTCTGATCGGCCCAAACGAATTTTCGCAAATAGTCTACCCCCCCCCTCCCTCAATCAACCCCAAAAACCCAACTTTTAGGGCTTCTGGCCACTCCAGGGTGGGGTTCTGAGCAATCCAAGTCATTTTATGAAAAATTTGCTGCAAAATTAAGATAATTTGGCGCTACTCAGTTTTACCCCTCCCAAAAACAGCTACTCGGTTTTACCCCTCCCAATAATTTTAGGCTTTGGAATTAGGCTTAGCCCTTAGACTTTGACTTAGGCTTTGGCCCTTAGGCTTAGGCTCAGGGCCAAGCCGTTACTAATACCGACTATTTCATATTAAAAAGTATGGTTTTAGATACCCCTAAAAAATTATTGGGAGGGGTAAAACCGAGTAGCTTTTTTGGAGGGGTATAAACAAGTAGCGTCGATAATTTGCTTCAAAATTAAGATGATTTGTTGCAAATTAATACTTTTGCTGCAAAATTAAGAAATTTTGCTGCAAAATTAGGACTTTTTGCTGCAAAATTCAGTTATGCTCAGAAAAAATTCAGGGGGGAGAATCTAAAGCCCCCCAAACGTCATTTTACCTACACCGTTTTCGGGTTTTATCGTGTTTTATAGTGAAATAAAAACAATTCAGGGGAGAACTTCAGCCCGGTTAGCCCCCAGGCGTGGATACAGGCCGGGTCCACGCCCGTAATGGGTTTTTATCTAGAATAATAATTGAAGATCTGTGCACATTATAGCTCATTTTAAAGCTGTTGAATTTCTCTACCAAAGTTAAAGGAGCATGCTCGCCTAAGGCAAAATTTGTCCCCGCCAATTCAAAAAAATTTTCCGAATCATAGGACTTATCTACGGATTTTTCAACTTGATTTCTATCAAAACTATACCTAAAATCTAATTCTAGGACTTGTTTTGTTAGAAACCAAGCCGAAAAATCTGTATAGAAGTTCATTGATTCCAAAATTTTTTGAATTGGCGGCGACAAATTCAAAAACAGGTGAGCATGCCCCTTTAAGCAACGGCACCCTCTTTTATGTGCCTAACTTTTTTTCTGGCACAAAGAACGTCAAACCGGGCTAGGCTCGCCGGGCTCGTCCTAGTTTGACATTCTTTTAAATTTTCTGACAATTTCGAAGAGCTTCGTACAATTAAATTCGCTGATTATAGTAGAGAAATTCAACAGCTTAGAAATGATAGAGAATGTATATTCCAGAGTGAAAAACTCATTACGGGCCCTGGCCCGGGCCGTGTCCACCACTGTTAGCCACCCACCCCCCCCCTGTATACATCCCTGTCTGAGGGTATAGTCTAATCGGCAACCGGACAAAACAGGTTTTTAAAAGTATTTGTCCCGCGACAAAAACGGCTTTTTCCGTTTTTGTCGTTCATGTTTCGTCGCGCGACAAAAACGGTTTTTTCCGGATTTGTCGCGCGACAAAAACGGCTTTTTCCTGATTTGTCGCGCGACAAGAACGGCTTTTTGCCCTGTGCCGCTCCCGTCGTTTTTTTCCTAGTCAAAAATGGAAAACTGTGTAGGTGAAATGGCCTAAAAATTTTTTTTCTCGTATGGTGCCTCCCACGTCAGATCTGGCTACGCCCCTGTCTACCTGGTTAGGTAATACCCATTCCGAGTACTTGTCTTTTGGTGGTGAAACCGACGTTTCAGTCTTATCAAACACAATTCACCGCATTATTTTACATATTATAGCATGGTTTGTTTTAAAATTTGTAAAAATATTCCTAGGCGATCCAGCTGTACATCCAGCTGCTTAGGTAGTGCCCATCCCAGATGTTGCCTTTCGGTGAGTAAAATCGCCCTTTTTGGTTTCATCAAACCCGATTATGCGCACGGTTTTACAAATAAAAAGATAATCCGTTTTTGAATTTTACAAAAGTTCATTTTTCAGGCCATCCAGAAATGGAAAACCCGTTTGTATCGCGCGACAATAACGGAAAAAAGTCGTTTTTGTCGTGCGACAAATCCGGGAAAAAGCCGTTTTCATCGCGCGACAAATACTTTAAAAAAATATTTTGTCGGGCTGTACCCCGAAATTTAAGCGGCGATTTGCTAAGTGGTCGATTTGCTAAGCGGTCGTTTTGCTAAGAAAAAAAATTTAAGCGCGAATTTGCTAAGAATTCACAATTTAAGCGCCAATTTGCTAAATGGTCGTTTTGCTAAGAATTTTTTTGCTAAGTAGTTGTTTTGATAAAGATCTTGTTTGTTAAGCTACCTACTTCTTCAGTTCGGTTCAATTTCGGGTACAGACCTTAAAACCCAAACGATTCAATCCAAAATAATGTTCTAAAAATGGTTTTATTTTAATCGGGGTCTCCTACTCTGGACTAATTGCACCCAGAGGGATTCGAACCAGTAACTTTGGTGATGAGTATATGGACCTCTTCGCCAAGTAAACACTCAAAATTACGATAAAAAAGGTATGCACCCAGGTGGATGCGAACCAGCATCCTCGGCGGTGGCTATCCAAGTGGTCATCCACTTGGATCAAATTTTTTTTTAACGTTTTCGGTTTCCAAAACAATTTTTCTGCACTAATTCGAGCATGCTGAAGATGGTTTGACAGTGGTAAAATCACGTTTTATCGATAAATTTAGAGTTATTGCTAACGATTGATTTATCAAAATCAAGAATTCACGATAACTCAAAAATTTCTTGATAAAACTTGATTTTACCACTGTCAAACCATTTTCAGGGTGCTCGAATTAGTGCAGAAAAATTGATTTGGAAACCGAAAACGTAAAAAAAATTTTTGATCCAAGTGGACGACCACTTGGATAGCCACCGCCGAGGATGCTGGTTCGCATCCACCTGAGTGCATACCTTTTTTATCGTAATTTCAGATATAAAAAGACTAACGTTTGACCTTTCAGGTCATTTGGGTGAATATACCCCTACTCTTGAGTTGCCTGGATAACAACCTGTCCAGGTGGTAGCCACCCCAGGTTGGGGTCTGGTAGGTAAAATCGCACTTCTGGTCTTAATAAGCCCAATTTCTCACAAATTTTTTAGTTTAGAAAAATGGATTTTTTTATTTAAATTACCTTTTTTATTTTTAGGCCATCCAGGTGGGCATCCACCTGGTCAGGTGATACCTACACCAGGTATTGAAGTTGGGGTGTGTAAAATCGCAACTTTGGGCTTGACAAACCCAATTCCCCACACAATTTTAAGTTAGAAAAAATGGCCTATTTTTTATTTTTAAGAAATTTTAATCTTTCAGGTTTGGGTTTGGTTTGGGTATTTAGGGTGGTTTTAGGGTACTTGAGGTGGTTTAGAATGGTTTGTGGTAGTTTGGACACAATCTGAAAATATCAATTCACCTAGATCCCACATTCAAATCAGTAAAAAACAAAAAAAATTGGCCGAAAAATGACCGTCGGAAAAATCTCTGATCCCCTACCAGAACATTGAGAAAAAGGAAAAGTACAAAAAGGCAGAAAAGTTCTTAACAAATCGGGATTTAAGAAAAGAATGTCTTAGCCAATATATTCTTAGCAAATGGGCGCCTTAACAAAAAAATTCTTAGCAATTTATCGCTTAGCAAAAAAATTCTTGGCAAAACGACCGCTTAGCAAATCGACCACTTAGCAAAATGCCGCTTAAATTTCGGGGTACAGCCTTTTGTCGCGCGACAAATACTTTGAAAAACCTGTTTTGTCCGGTTGCCGTCTAATCGAGTGCTGGGGTTATAGTGCAGTTTAGATAATATCGCTTATTAAAATCTGTTCAAGCTGAGAAACAGCTCCCTTTATTAACTACTTCAGTTATATTTGCGATCCAACTGTGAAATGTCAGAATTGCCAAGGTCGTCTTTGAAAACAGGAGCTATTGCCAAGAAGCAGTCCATGTCTCCGTCAAAAATTAAGGTGATTTTTATTCAATGATGTTCTACTTATAATTTTAATTTATCGATTTAGAGGGTTACTTTCAAGACGCCGGTCCAGAACGGTTCGACTCCCAGACGCGTAAGACGATCCTTACCTTGAGAAATTATAATTTTTCTGAGTCTAGGCTGCTGACCAGCTATCGATGGCCATGTCCAAAATATACGATGTGATGAGAGCGGAAACTCGTGCCCATAAGCTACTGACGGATGTGAAGAATCTATACCAGAAGTATCATGCTCAATGCCTCATCAGATATAACTTGGAGGTTTGTGTTTTTTTTTGTTGTTCGAAAAACGGCTTATTTTAAGAAATTGCTGGCGCAGAAGATGCAGGAGCGACATGATGACAGTCTGAAGTTGTTGGAGGAAACGCAGAAGAACTACTTCCAGATCATCTCTAAATTCAGCAAGAAATAGATCATATGAACTTGTTAAATTATGGAGCCCTGCTGTGGAACTACCTAATGTTATTTGCAATTGCTTGTGGAAGTAAAAAAGCGTGTGGCTTATTGAGATTATTTTTTTCGAGGTTATCTCGTGTATTTCGTTCTATTTTTGGCTTTCGGCACGCTGATTGCGGGTACGGTAGCCCATTATTCGGTGCGTGGACGTTTCACCTAAAATACGCAAATGCGTATTTTAGGTGAAACGTTTCACCTACTTTACGCATTTGCGTATTTTAGGTGAAACGTTCGAAAACAACAGGGGGACCAAGGCAGTTTTTTTACGTTTTTTTCGAAAATTTTTAGATTGTGTCCGAACCATCTCAAACCACCCACAATCACCCCAAACACCGAAACCGTATTGTATCAAATCAGTATTGATACAACTTTGGGTTTTACCTGCCTGCCTTCGGCAGGCACCCTAATTCAATAGGAAGCCCCTTTGGGGTACATGGTCCGGGATAAGGGCTGACCCTTTGGGGTACATGGTCCAGGATAAGGGCTGACCCTTCGAGATGCTTAAAACCTATTTTTGAAACAATTGGCTGTGTGATAGGATGTGTGACTCATGTGATAGGCTGCGTGACTTTTGTAAAATCAATCTAAAAATTTTCGAAAAAAACGTAAAAAAAACTGCCTTGGTCCCCCCTGTTGTTTTCGAACGTTTCACCTAAAATACGCAAATGCGTAAAGTAGGTGAAACGTTTCACCTAAAATACGCATTTGCGTATTTTAGGTGAAACGTCCCTTTACCCATTATTCCTTTAATCCGTTATCCAGTAACCTGTTATCCTTTTTCGAAGAAAAGTTAGCGTAAATTTTGCAATTCTTAAATTTTATGGTTGAGGTTTATTTTGAATTGCGCAGTTCATAAAGGACCAGTGAAACTTTTGTCGGGATAATCGCCGACTTTTTGTTAGATGATCGAATTTATGACAATGTATAATGCAGTATTTTATTTAGCCACCATTTTACAGCACACTCATGTGAACTTTTTTCTCATGCGAAGTTGAAAGGAAGGGCAAGAAAAACATTGTTTTATGTGTTATTGTTGTGCGCACTGCGCAGTCATGCAAGGTAGCCGCTTTAGTTTACTTTCTGTTTCATTGGTGTAATCTGGGGTCGCAAACTACCAGCACCTTCCATTTCACTTTTGCTTCTATGTATACAACGTAAATAACACCTTCCCTTAGACTTAATGGTCAGGCTAAGCAGAGCCCAAGCCACTGGTGAATCACAATACGAAAAAATTAGATTTTTCGCTAAGACAATTTTGAAAACCCGTTTTTTTGAAATGACCTCAAGGGTAGGGTTGTCGATGCATCGAAATTTTCGATTAATCGAATCGAATCGATAATCGATAATCGAAATTTTCGATTAATCGAATCGAATCGATAATCGAAAATCGAAATTTTCGATTAATCGAATCGATAATCGAAATTTTCAATGAATCGAATCGAAAAACCCGAAAATTTCATGAAAAGGTATGAGTGGAATGGGTAAAATAGCTCCTAAAAATAGGTCACTTTCATTTACTCCTAACCACCTGGAATTTGTGCGAAAAATCGGCGGTACCCGCTCAAATTAAAGAAGCACTTGGATGTGTAATATACCAGAACAGAGGGCGTAATCAGGGCTATCTATTGCTCGCAAACTTGTATCTGAGTGATTTCAATTTACCAGAGCATTTTGGATTTTCTCATTACAAGCCAGTTTTCGAAAACCCTCTATTTTAATCATGAAATGGTCCTAGACATGCCTAGACATATGTAAAACACTCGTGTTTTACATATCATTTCGGACTTTGGCTTCCAAAAAATTACTTAAGACTTTTTTGGCTTTCAAAAATTACTTTAGGCTTGTGTTTTCTGGAAATTATTTCAGACTTTTCTTTTCAGCAATTACTTCAGACTTTGGCTTTTCCATGTGTAGACATTCTCCGTGTGATATAAAAGGCTACCTTAAGACTACAGAAGATTCCATTAATAATGGAATCGAATCGATAATCGGAATTTTCGATTAATCGAATCGAATCGATAATCGATAATCGAAATTTTCGATTAATCGAATCGAATCGATAATCGATAATCGAAATTTTCGATTAATCGAATCGAATCGATAATCGATAATCGAAATTTTCGATTAATCGAATCGAATCGATAATCGATAATCGAAATTTTTCGATTAATGAGTGCGATTAATCGATTTCGATTAATCGAATCGACAACCCTACTCAAGGAAAAGTTATGACTCTTTGAAATCAGGCAAATCACTTTGCCCACCCTGTACTTGCAAAAACAACAAACAAAGCTGTTTGTCGGCTCACAAGATATCACCTCCACTTGACGAAAAATTATGCACCTAACTAATGCTGTTGTTACTGCATCCAGCTGATCCATTCTAAAGTTGTCTTGCTTGTTTATTTCGCATCACTGGTCTCTCGCCACTAACTGCTCTTTTTTTCTTCCCTAAAGTTGCGCAAATCAATTTTTGTTAAACGACGCCATTGTTGGTGTCTAAAAACAACTATTCTTTCTCCTCTTCTTCTTTTTCAACAGTGATCGATAGTAGTTACAAACTTTGACGTATTGTTTTATTGTAGACATTTTATCAAACTATATTTATAGTCAACCTCACAGATGGGAGAACAATAGACCAACACAATTGACAACTATGGCCGTAAAAGGTTAACTTTCTTTTTTTATCACTTTCGCTTTATGTACTGTGTTTTCAGACCCGCCGAAATCTGAAAAAAGCAAGTCGCGGAGCATGGGATTCGCGATGGCTTGCTTCAATCGGCGCAAAGTGTGGCCCAACTCGGCAGACAAAAACAAGCAGATAGTGGAGTCGAGGCAACAAGTGTTGAGCTCAGCTTATGTGGAGCACCACCTGACAATACAGGAACTGCACGATATTTATCATGGTGCCAATAATTACCTTTTACTTCAATTAAGCAACTATTTTGTTTCTTTTTGATTCCTACATTGATGTGGCCTATCCAGAAAGGAGTGATGGCTTAAGCACTGTGGAGGCCAGGTAGGCGAAATTCATAAAATGAAAATGATGTGTACTAGTGACTTAATTTTCTATTTGTACCTTAAGGTACGTTCACATAAAAGTGTCGACCCAAGCGTTCTTTTAACGCGGGAAGAGCTGTATTTTTTTTTCTTGACCAAAACTTTTTTCTGTTGGTATCATTTTGTAGCTAAGATTCAGGGCTTCAAAATGAGGTATTGACAAGCCACATCTGAAATGAAAAATTGGGGTAAAAATGCTTAGGTCCGTGGGCCTGAGTGTCGACCTAAGTGCAGACCTAAGCATTTTTACCCCAATTTTTCATTTCAGATGTGGCTTGTCAATACCTCATTTTGAAGCTCTGAATCTTAGCTACAAAATGATACCAACAGAAAAAAAGTTTTGGTCAAGAAAAAAGTACAGCTCTTCCGCGTTAAAAACACCCCAAATCTCACACTCAGGTCGACACTCATTGTGAACGTACCTTTATGTTCCGTAAGAGTAAGAGAGGGAAATGCCAAGGTACTGTATCAACCAGTGTTGTAAATCTCAGAATTGCGGCACTAGCTCACGGCACCGACCAAAAAATTTTGTGCACCGGCCCGAGCTCACGGCACCGGTGAGGTGTCGTGAGCTGCGTGGTGCCGGTGCAGCACCGATGTAATTTCCTTTTTTTTTAGAATTTCGGCACCGATTTACGGCACCGACCTCGAAAAATCCAACACCGGCACCAGTTCACGGCACCGACTTTGAAAATTTCAGCACTGGCATCAGCTCATGGCTCCGGTGCGGTGCCGTGAGCTGCCGGTGCCGCACCGGTGCCACTTACAACACTAGCATCATTCCTAAAATATTTTTCTAACACCAGACTGTTGGATCTGTTTTGGTCCGGTTGGTGTAAAAAATCAGGTTTCTTTTCAATTTACGTCTTTGGTGTCGGTTTTATACAGTTTCAGTCAGTTACCTTTGTTTATATTTGATCATTCAAAATAGGATGAATCAGGACAAAAAGTTTAATCTATTGACCTAAAAAATATAATATGTAAACTAAATAAAAAATTGTATATATTTGTGCAGGAAAAGGTTGAAAGATGGAGGTGCCAACATCCTGAAGCCGCCAAAAAAAATTTCCAACATCAGACTGTTCGCTAAGCAATTCCTTTACAAATTCTGGATCCTACTAATGGGTTTGGAAAGAAAAAAACAACTTCGGATTTGACCATTAGATATGTTAAGGAGCAGCAGTGCTAAGCATAATTACCTACTTTATCCATTTGTATCATGGTGATGAGGAATTGCTTAACCTGTATTGTGCCCTAATTCTCATGGCTATTGTAATTTTCATGTCTTTTCTGTCGTTTTGGCAGGAGAAAAAGGCATTACAGGTTTGTTATTAAAAACCAGTTACTTTAAATTAGTTGGTATGCAGGTAGTCAAAGACTTTGCCACCCTGATGCCCCACAACTGTTTTGTGTTGAGGGATGGGGAGGAGAGGCAAGTGATCTCTGCAGATCTGGTTGTGGGAGATCTGGTGGCCATCAAGTGAACTCAATTAATATGTTTGGGAAAGTTGTTGGATTCTAAGCGTTGGTTTAGATCAGGCCAACATGTGCCTGCAGATGTCCGCATTCTTCAGTCCAATGGCATCAAAATAGAGGCTAGTGCAATCACAGGTCAGTCTTAAACAAAACTTTGAATAAAAAATTTTCTCAGTTCAAAAATCGTTGCAGTTCCTAAAAAAGAACCACACAGCAAGATTGTGTTTGCAGCAAATTCAGCCAAAACCACAGTGAACCAACCATTTTTCAATTTTTTTAAAAAACTTTAGAGGCCGAGATCACATCTTAGACGTCTAAAGATTTCGGATCAACTCAGCGACCTTAATCGATTTTCAAGGGAGACAGTTGAAGTAAATCTTTGTAAAAATGCACAAAAACAGCAAAAGCGTTGCGAAAAAGTACTTGGTCTTTCCTTAAATCTACATGAATTGTTGGATGCATTATTTATAACCATGAATTTTATTATAAAGGCAACACCCAGGCAGCAGACTACACTCACGAAGAGGCAGCCGCACATGTTTCTTTATTTGAAGCCAAAAATGTAGCCTTCAAAGGCTGCTACTGCATCGAAGGGGATGCCATTGGACTAGTTATTAGAACTGGACAATACACGGTATGCCTTAACAAATTTATTGCGGAAAAGTTTTGCGCCGTCGGGCAGACTTGTCCAACACACTAAAAATATTGACACCTTTTTTGTGGAAATAGAGAAAAATTCCTAAAACCCCCACTTTAACAAATTCTAAATCCTAAAAGGTTAGAAATGAATTCGCAAATCATTCCCGAGAAATTTTCATAATCAGGCTTTACAAATAACCAGACCGTAGGTTTCTTCAAATTTTTTGAAAGATACATAGCCGTTGCCGACAACGAAAATTTCCCACTTTTGAATGCGCGCGGGACACTTTTTTTAGTTTTTATTGTTTTTGAAATGAAGTTAGTTAATTTGAAATAGCGTAATACAAAATAGCGAAATATAAAGCGCCGTAAGAGCTCAAGTGCCCGACCCCTCCTAAGAGTATTTTTCTCTAAGCCTACCTTTTTCGTCTCCCTTGATTTTTTCACACCAATCCATTGCAATGTTGAGTTTGCTGGTGTTAAATACCCTTGGTATTGTCGGCGCAAAAGGTGTGAAATATGTGAAAAATGGGAAAAGTCGGCTTAGAGAAAAATACTCTTTGGAGGGGGCTGGCACTTGAGCTGCTGTCGTAAAGAGCTTCAGCCGGTTTAAATTCCTAGTGGGTTCGATTCCCAGTGCCGGCTTTCCCTTTTTATTATTTGCTTATTAGTTTACTAAAAAATATTCTTGAATATTTGTGTCCCGCGTGCAGTAAAACTGTGAAATTCTCATTATCGGCGACGGCTATGGTCTTTTATAAATTGAAAATCGGCCCAAACGAAGACTGAAACTTCTAAAATCATTATGCATATTCAGATGCTAGCCAACATTTCCAACCTGCAGTCCTGTGTGCACGTCACCGAGAGTTTGTTGCAAAAAGAGATTGCCAAATTTGTGCAGTTTATTTCTATAATTGCTGTTTGCATGGCTCTTGTATTTTTCTTGATCGGATGTTTGGTGGCAAGGTTCTCTTTTTTTTTCATTCCATCAACTACAGTTTTTGTGAACCAAATAAGACTATTTTCGTCACAACAAAACTTGAGATAATTTTCTTGAACAGCAAAGTGCAATAAAATTTTACGAGTTTTTTCTTTTCTTTTTCGGTGGATAGACTAGAAACAAATGAATGATTACAAAACAAACTAGAAATGTTCCTGACCTAACCAGTATTGATTTTTCGGTGGGCAAGTGGTTCAAAAATGAACTTTTGCACAAAGAATATTAAAGAAAGTGGGGGAATGCAAAAAAATAATTTCAAGACAAATTTGAGGGTTTTTAGGTTTGAGAACATCCTGTACCACTTCATCACTGGCTTCCTCATCATAATTGTGGCAAATGTGCCACAGGGCTTGCCGGCCATGGTCATGTCCCAGCTTGCCATCATTGCCAGAAGAATGGCTAAAAAGAACATGTTTATTAAGAAGTTGGATGTGATCGATGAATTGGGGGCTGCGTAAGCATTTAGATTTAATGATTTCCGCTAAATTTGTCAATACAAACATTATACCGTATTTATTCTAATAAAACGGCAGGTTGATCATGAAGTCCGTAACCCCCCTTAAACTCACTTTTTACCAACTTCATTGCAAATCTGATATTTATGACTAATAATAATTTTGGTAGTTTTTGGTTATCGGGACCCCACTATTTTCGAGTTTTTGCATTTTTTGCACATCATACAGCTCTGCTTTTTTCGCTGTTTATTTTAAATAATAAATATTTTTTGGATGTTTTGTATGGTGATTAAGGTGATTGTGCAGTGATTCACCATGATCAGTATAAAAAAAGATTCTGAAAATAATGGGGTTTCTAGGCTGATAACTTCACCCTTCCCGCACCCAAAAAACGAAGGGGAGGCCAGTCCTAATAGATACCTGAAAAAAATATCGTAATGAAGAATGAAAAAATAGCTGAAGCGAAATTCAACAAATTCAGATCTGTGATCGCTACTGACAAAACAGGCACCTTGACCCAAAATCTGATGGTACTGACTGGTAAATATGCTTTATACACACTTATAAAATTTGAATAAATTGTATTTTAGACATGTGGTACAACAGAAGATACTTTTCAAGTAATATTTAAGATTCCACAACTATATTTCAAAACGTAATTTCAGTTCACGGCGAGATGAAACACAACCACATGCGAGAAATGAAGAGTGCTATAAAGAAAGAGTTCGAGAAACCATTGCCCGAAATACTTAGTGTAATGAGTATATGCAACAGGGCACACTTCGAGAGAACTCGCAGGTCCACTAGGAGAGTCAGTGCTCAAAGGGATTTTGACAAGCTCAGCAACGAGAAGAAAGCCTCCTCCAGGCTCACCAAACGATTCACTGTCATGTAAGTAGTAAAAGTATGGAATGGAAACGATGTGAATTGATAGAAAATAGATGTTGACATTTTAAACTTGGTGGCCCTATTGACCTTTAGGGGGCATTATTTTTAGCTTTGCCCCCCTGATGCTTTTTATTGAAAAATACCTTGGTCACTCATAATAATGTGATTATGGTGATCAGGGTGATTATGGTTAGTATGATCACCTTCAAAACAACAGGTAAAACCGAGGCATTTTCAACAAAAACCACAGGGAACTAAGCTAAAAGTAATGCCTCCTAAAGGTCAATAGGGCCAACAATGTGAATTGATAGAAATTGAAAGTGGACGTTTTTAACTTCTTTACTTGGTTCAATAATTATGAAGCAAAATTTTATTTATTTGTTTATTAAAAGACCGTGCTCATGGATAGGGTTGTCGATCGATTTGAAATTTTTCGATTATCGAAAAATCGAAATATCGAAATATCGAAAATTTTCGATAATCGATAATCGAAATATCGAAAAAATCGAAAATTTTCGATTAATCGATTATCGAATTATCGATCGAATCGAAAATTTTCGATTAATCGATTATCGAAATATCGAAAAAATTTCGATAATCGATAATCGGGAATCGATCGAAAATTGGTCGATAATCGATCGATTTCGATCGAAAATCGATCGAAATCTATGAAATTATCATCCCTTATTAAGGTTACCTTATACCATTATTCCAACACACGAAAAAGTGATAATATGAACAAACAAGTATTTTATTAAGCCATCAACGAACAAAGGTAAAGTATTCAAAGAGTGACTAAATGATCGAAATATATGTCTTCCATGTCTTCATCATCGGGTATTTCCTGTTCATCGTTCCTCCCCTTATTTCGTTCCAGAAGCTCCGCCTTAATTGCCAAAATTTGAGAAGCTTTTTTGGTGCTTATTCGACTGCGCAAATAGTTGGAAAAGAAGAGAGTTGCCTAAAAGAATCGGATGACCGATTCCGGGATTGCTAAAACTCATTGGCCTACCTTCGAAAATACTCTTTCTGATAAAGCGCTTGCTGGTGACGGACAGAGATATTCTTGAGCTAAGACAGACAAAAGCGGTAGACTGGCTTTTGCTTCACGCCACCACTTCAACATTTCATCTGTACCGGCAGAGTTGGGTTTTGGAAATGGTAGACTTTTCATTTTCTTGTAGAGATCAAGTTCATTCTGAGAGTTTTATGAGTTCAAAAATAAGGCTATTACAAATACAGTCACTTCCTCACTTACCTTCACAATCATCCCATAGACATCTTCTTGCATTACATCTCCCTCATTTGCTTCATCGGCCCACAAGTCGTTTAATGGCACAAATGTCTCCCCTGTTACTTCAGCTGTTTCATCCAGTGGATTTTCTGGTCTTCCTTGCAACATCAACTCTCGGATTTGCTTTTCAATGGTCTCCCATGTAAGCTTATCATAGACAAAGAATCTGAACTTGCCAAATTAATGTCAAGTAAAACCCAAAAAATAAACTTTACTTGTACTTGAACCGTGGATCCAGAAAATCAGATAAAGTCAACAATGTGTCATTCCACAAATGTTCCATTCTATTTTCGAAGTCTCTTAAGGCCGCTTGGAGAGAATCACGGATTGCAGAGATGCTGGAGCTTTCAATTGAACATTTCAATGCTCGTATGATTTGCCTAGCAAGGAAAGCATAGCAAGAAATCGAGATATCATCAGCAGAAGCCTAAAAACTTAAACAATGGATGCTTTTTTTATTTAAAGTCAAGTATTACATACCAGCTTGGTAACATCTTCAAACACTTTTAGAGGTTCATTCAGTCCTTCTAGAAGCTGATAGTCGGAGTCACTCATTTTCTTTACTGCGTTGACGGCTGCTCCTTTAAATCCTGAATCCGCGAATTGAACTAGGTCAGTCTTATGGTGCGCGAAGGAGGAAATCATTTCAAGAGTCGAATTCCATCTCGTTTCCACGGCCTGTGTGTATGTAAATTTTTATACCAATCACTTGAGTAGTCAAATACTTACCGCCACCAACAAAGTAGAATCTTTTCCTGCGAGTAATTGAACCTCTTTGAACTTAGCCGTTGCTGCAGGACTTCTTCGCAATGCGGCCACCACATCTTGAGCCTTGTCAACAGCTTGCTTGATTTCCGTTTTACCTAGAATCATCTTCTTCACAACCAGATGAAGCTTGTGGCACAGACAATGAATCCTTAAGATATTAAAGTAAATAATATAATTTTCAAAAAATCTAACCCTGGTGAGCCTTGGAATACTTTGGCAGCCTTGATCATATTGGAGCCATCATCTCTTGTAATGGCGACAACATCTTTCAGAAGGATCCCAACTTGATCGATTGTTTCAACCAGCTGAAGGGCAATATTTTCCCCGGTATGACGAGATAGAAAAGGCACGAGCGCCAAGACATGATGTTTATGCCGAAATTGTTCGTCGATGTAAGAAGCGGTCACGCTAAAAAATTTAAGTGACCATTTTTTGGTACATTTTAGTCAATTATAAAAAGACCCAACCAACGTAAAGAGTGGTGACGGTAAGTCCAGGTGTCCATCGTGAATCCTACCTTCTTCCCTTGTAGAATCTTTAAACTATCTGAAGCCAGTTCTGCACGAGCTGGAATGAGTGAATGACTGAGTTCTTGCCGCGAGGGAATCTATGAACAGTTAACTGATATTAAATCCAAATTCGGAATCTCATTTACTCTTGCTCCGTTGCCGTTAAACCTTACAAGAGCCATGAAAGACGATGAGTTCACAATCGAAAATGCCTGGTTAGTCTCTACGACAAAATCCACCACGAGATCAGCAAGCTCTTTTGATTGTCCTGCATCCATATTCGGGCTAAAATACAAGGTAACAGATTTCGAACTATATTCAGCGCACATTACCTGAAAAATTTCCTGACATCAAGTTTAGGCTTCTTCTTTTCCACTTGATCTTCAGTGTCATCCAAACGGGTCCTCTTTTTGGCATATGCTGTACTTCGGAAGATAGCATCATGGTTAGTAGAGTAGTGTGCCCAAAGAACCGTCGTAGACTTTGAGGCAGGAATTTCGAACTCCTTTGAGCATTCCGCATGAAGACAAATCCACTTCTTTCGATCTCCAGACACCTTGAAAAGCTTCTTCGACCATATTTCAGACATCTTTGTTAGCTTCCAATGAGTTCTGAGATAGGTTCTTTAAGGAAGTTTCTTAGTGAAATGAAATAAGGGGGTGAGAAGCGAATAATTGATCTTTCGTTAAAATCAGGTTATTTTGAAAGTTCTTGAAAATGAAACTCTACATTTTATAACAAATAGTTCACAAAATATCGAAATCGAAAAATCTTCGGTTTTCGATAATCGAAAATCGATCGAAGGCTATCGATTAATCGATAATCGAATTATCGAAAAAATCGAAAATTTTCGATTAATCGATTATCGAAATATCGAAAAAGTTTCGATAATCGATAATCGGGAATCGATCGAATCGAAAAGTTTCGATAATCGATTATCGAAATAATCGAAAATATCGAAAAAGCTTCGATTTTCGGTCGATTTCGATCGATTTCGATAAATCGATCGACAACCCTACTCATGGACCAGTGGTCTGGTGGTCCATCGCCAATTCAAATTTTTTTCCTTATCGTTGGATTTACGTTCGCATTTTTTTACAGTCGAACCTCGATTTAGTGGCACCCCGATTTAGTGGCACCTCGATTTAGTGGCACCCTGAGGGCGATTTGGTTGGCCAGAGTTGGCCAAACTTGGCCAAAGTTTACCCCCGATTTAGTGGCACCTAATGCTTGGTCCCTAGCGGTGCCACTAAATCGAGGTTTGACTGTATTGATTTTTTAACAAAACTAAACTTAAAATTAAATTCTAGGACTTGTTTTGTTTTTTTAAAAGTTAAAAAATTCGCACAAAAATTAAAATTTGAATTGACGGGGGACCACCAGACCACCGTGAGCATGGTCCTACAAAAGAGACGCAGATAGTGGTTCTTCTACAAATTTTTATTTACTCTATGATAGTTTTGAAAATGAAGGCAGAAACTTAGGAAGTAGGGTTGCCAAATAGGCGAATAGTCTATTTGGATTGGTCGTTTAGTTTTCAGAAAAAAAAGAGTAGTCGGATTGTCGATTCCACCTATTCGATTCGACAACCCTATTAAAGGGGTGCTGCTATTAAAATCATTATGGTGGTAATTTTTAATCCAAATAGTCATTTTATGCAACAAATATCATTTCTATTTTATGCCACAAATATAAAACAAAACGTCCGATTTTTAAAATCGGTTTCCAGGCCAAGTCCTAAAATCATCAAACAATAAATAAAAATACAGCTTTAATTCAAAGAACACTTTTCAATTACAGAAGCGAGTCGGGTCGAGAGTCAGTGCGCGAGCCAATGCCCAGTGGAGACCTGGCCAAAATAGAGGAAGGCTCAGAAGAAGGGCAGACTGAAGATGTCTACGACTTCGGGGACGAAGAACTGCCCAAGAAGAACAGGAAGCAGAGGAATGAATTAATAGGCACTTCCTCAGATGTGGCACTTCTGAGATACGTGGAGCTGGTGGCTTCTGTGGAGGGAGTCAGGCAACGCTTCCAAACCATTTTCGAGATCCCCTTCAATTCAGTCAGACGATGGCAATTGGTGGTGGCCAAGAGCTTGTGTGCTCCCCAAACCTTGGCTGCTAATGCCATTCTGTCTGCAAACACTACAGCAGTTACCACACCACCATCTTCGCCAACTGTGAAGCAACCAATGGCCGAGTTTGTGGTAATGATGAAAGGAGCTCCAGAAGTCATACTTAGCAAGTGCTCCCAAGTGTGCATCAATGGTGAGGTGACAGACATGACTGATGAGTTCAAGGCGGAGTGCCAGGTGGGTATAAATTAGAGTTGTGAAAATGCTCAAGTAGATTGATTTCGAGCATTTGCTCGAGCATTTGCCTTTTTTCGAGGATTGACTGTAGCCCGAGAATACGCTCGAAATCCACTAATCTGCTCCAGCATGTGCTCATTTCACAACTCTAGTATAAATGCAATCCATTTAACGAATTTAGCTTACTTTTTGTTTTTTGTCTCCTTCGCTTTGTAAAAAGTCATGTTTGCAATATAACGCGCCTACAAATAAACTTTTATTTCGGAATTTCGCAAAGGAGGGATGTAGGAATGCTCTTGTTTCGTTGATCATATCTGGCAAAAATGACTACCCATTAATTCTGACTCAGAATGAAACCTTAAGAGATAACTGTAGAATGCCTAGTATAGAGAAACTATACAGTTATCTCAAGAGGTTCCATTCTGAGTCAAAATGAGTATTTGGTTATTTTGACCAAATATATTTAACGGGACAAAACATGCCGGCGCATGGACACACCTTTTATAGGAGGGGCAATTTCAAAGAAAAAAATTGGCGCGCAATTTCCCGGCGCACAATTTTTGCTTTTCCTTTTATAGGAAAGCAGTTATAACTAGGGTTAACTACATATACATAGATTTTCTGTTCAGGAAGCCTGGGAGCACTTTGGCAATGAAGGCAGGAGAGTGATAGCATTTGCACACAAACACTTCTCGGCACCCATTAACGCCAAGTTCCAGCCTTCGAGCAACACCAGTGTAGATGCCAGCAATATATGCACCTATCCAGACAACCAACTGGTATTTCTCGGCATGTCTGCTATGATTGATCCACCTAGGAATGAGACCGCGGCTGCCATTCAACAATGCAAGGATGCAGGCATCAAAGTGTTCATGGCATGTATACTTCATTTGGCTAACATATGATATTTTAAATTTTCCTTTGTCTAGATCACCGGTGATCATCCCACAGCGGCTTCTGCAATTGCTAGCCAGATTGGCTGATTGCCTCCAAGGATGACCAGGTTGGTTTGGTCGAATTTGCATTAACTGTGTTGGAAATTGGGTGAACACAGGGTACGTAATTTAGTTTTTAAAAATATTTGTACTCTTTTTATGACCCCACCTCTTTTAAATTTTTTTTTCACTTAAAAATGGCAAAAAGCACTGCGTAAAATTGCATTTTCGACGAAAAGTTACCAAATTGCACTATTTCGGCCAAATGTACTTCATTGAAAAATTTTGAGTTACGGACCCTAGTTCACATACTCGGCCGAGGTCAACACACCCCAAAATAAAAATCACAATAAAATATCAAGGCTGGGGTTTTTCTTGTTTAACTTTTTTTTCGGATGCTTGTATAGGGCTGCCCTCACCTCGACGGAACGATTCGGCTCCAAATATTCGAGGTTCGACTCGATAGCTCGAAAAAAATTCGCGGCAGATTTGCTGATTTTAATTTTTTTTTAGCCAATCCGACATTTTAACTGACTACTGAAATGATTTTTTTAGGTAAAAGCTAGAGGGGTTGATCACTTGAAGCTGTCTCTGGATGCTAGTCCAGTGCAGGATTGGACCATTGTGCTAGGAGATTGGTCAGTTACTTATCCACAAACCCTACAATTGCAATGAAATCCTCTTTGCAGTTTGTCGATCATGAACAAGGAGCAGTGGGACAGGTTGCTGTCCTACAAGTACATTGTATTCGCCAGGTTAGTTCACTCTCACTTCATTGTATGCAATGCCATCTTGATTAAGAACCACTCCAGAGCAAAAGCTGTTGATAGTGGAGGAGTGCCAGCAAAGGGGCGAGACAGTGGCTGTGACCGGTGGAGGCGTTAATGATGCTCCAGCACTTGCCAAAGCAAATGTAGGCATTGCCATGGGGGTCAATGGCAGTGATATTGGTGGGTGAACAAACATCATCGCCATTTTTTGCGTATACTCTATGTTTAGCCAGAAAGACAGCAGACATTATACTTACTGATGACAACTGTAATTTGATTGTACAGTTGACCCTTGATTTAGTGACACCACCAAAAAATTTACGGTGATTATTCAACCTTGATTTGAATAGTTTTGCCAAGACTGTTTGTAAAATCTAGTCCGAAATGTTGAAGGAATTTCAATTTCGTTGATTGTTTGAAAAAAAAGTGATCCCTTGATTTAATATCCTGTTTCATGAAAAACTGTCCCTAAATCAAAGATCGACTGTATCATAATTGTCGAAAATAGTTTGCAACATCACGGTTTAGTTGCGAACATAGTGAAGGTATTGAGGAAGGCCGGTTACTGTTCGACAATCTGCGCCTTTCCATTGCATACACACTGGCACACTTGTAAGTTGATTTAGTTTGTGAATAAAAATATGTTTGTAGAATTTTGGTGCCTGATCAATCAATGATTTCATGTTTATACCAAAAAAAATTAAAATAGTGCACCATACTGTTCTATCTCTTCAGAAAACCTTTTTTTCAAATCTGCAAAATCCTATAAAAACTTAAAGAATCGTCAAAAAGCGCCTAAAAATTTACAAACAAAATGAAAAGTTATAACAAAGTATAGAACAATTTATGGTATGAAGCAGATTAAACCGTTACCTAAACTTGCTCGCATAATAGCTAAAAATACCATAAAATAAATACCATAAAAAATCTGGTTCTATATGTGTTCGAGAGACCCCCGAAAAAATATGCCTTGGTCCCCCTGCTGTTAATTTTTGTGATTTTTTCAGGCTTAGATTTAGGCAAGAGTTGGCCACCGTATGTTAGGACGGACTCAAACATGGGGTTTTACTCATAAGTCTAGAGCAAGCTCGATTTGTAGACTCAAGAAAAACAAGAAAACTTGCCTAAACCTAAGTCTTAAAAATCACGAAAATAAACAACAGGGGGGACCAAGACATATTTTTTTCGGGGTCCCTCGAACACATATAAAGCCAAAAATCTTGTGCAGTTGAATAATTTTTGAGCAATCAATCCTTCCGAAAATCTAACATTCAGCTAGTTTAGGTGGCCAGAAGTATGCCCATCATTCTCAACTTTATACTCGGCATGCCCTTGGGGTTGGAGCCTCTTCAGGTCTACTCTTTCTGGTAATTTGATCTCTTATTAACTTACTTCTTCAGATCCTATCAGTAGATCTGGCTAGTGAAATGCCACCAGCCATATCTTTGGCCTATGAAAGTCCGGAAAGGGACATTATGAAAATACCGCCGAGAAGCAGGTACACGGAGCTGGTGACTAACAGGTTGCTGATGTACTCCTATGTGTTCTCGGTAGTTTCATCACATTTGGATGTGTGGCTGCATATTGAGCATTTACTGGTTGTTTTGCTCAATTTAGTGTGGAAACAGCTCTATGTTGTATTTTAGGTATCACGACATCCCTCTTACAGACCTGCTCTACACTTCAGAACACCACTGGAGACTGGATTCTGCTAATTTCACCACCACCAACGGGCTGACTTTTACGGGCATGCAGCAAATGCAAATCAGAGGGCAAGCAGCGGCTGCTTGGCAAGTCACACTAGTCATGTCTCAAGTGGGTAGTTTCGAATGATAAAAATTATTTGACAACTTTTTCCCTAATGAGTGTGTAGTTCGATACCACACATTTAAACCGTTGTAAAATCGTGCTTTTGACAATATACAGTCGACGTGACGGGCTTGAATGGACAGTGCTCAGCCGTCTATTATGGAGAGCTTCTATTTAGCTCAAATTACACTAACTTCATCCAAATCACCTAGATTATTTGTCTGATATGGAGAGGGTCTGTTATGGAGAGCGTCGACTGTATATAGTTGTTTAAACGAGAGCGTACGATTCGCACTTGGAAGGAAAATTCGGGATGTTGAGGTTCGATCCCCTCATCCTTCGATTTTTTTGTTCATTTTTAGATCACTCTAAACATTTTTGAACGTATATGGGGGCACAAGGCGAAAACAAAATTATTCGCATGCTTAGTAGCCATTAATTTTGATAATTAAGGTTTTCCACCTGTACATGTGCACAACAAGGCGTATTTCGATTTTTCAACATGGTATTAACAACCTCGTATCCTTATTTGCTGGTCAGTTTCCCATATGTCATAATTACAACTTTGTTTCATTATAGTGATCATCGAAATACTACTTCTTAACCTGTTTGTGTACACACCAGCCATGCAGTACCTAATGGACATCCACACCCCTCCGGCCTTTGTTTGGATCTTTGCCCCATTGTTGGAGTGTATTTGCTGATATTCAATGAGAGCCGGAAATTCCTTATTAGAAATTATCCCAAAAATAAGATTGTTCGGATCTTTAAGTTCTGAATATTCTAATTGTAAATACTTATATGCTGTTGTACGCCATACTGCAAGTGCCATTTAGATAATATAAATTTTACCGATTTATGTCTCGCTGATCCAATCAGTCATAAATGCAATATAGCAAAAACAATTCTTCACATAATTTTCAAAGTAGCCGGAACTTGCAAGACAAATACCGTATTTGCTCAAATAGTATCCCTCTTTAATTGTATTGATTTGCGAGAAAGAAAAGGACTGCTAATAATCAATGAAGTCTTTGAAAAAAAAACACTTCTAAAGGTTTCCTGGTCAAAGTTGTTAAGCGGTAAGAAAAATTTAATTGATCAGGAAGATAGAGCTTCTTCTCTTGCGTCGAATCACACCTAATTTTTAATATTCACAATGCATAGTAACCAAGATCTAGGCGAAAATAGAAAGAGGTTCATTTTGAGCACTGCCCATATTCATGAGCCAACTGCTTCATTGATTTCCATGAAAATTACAAGGGTAATATTTGGGCTTGAGTTCAGAATCCCCCCCCCCACGGGGACTGATCAGGTGGAGGAGATAACTTCATATTCGTGTTTCTCGACCCCGATTTCATGAGAAAGCCGCGCGTTTTTTTGGTTCTGAGAAAAAAAAAATTTTTCGAACCACAGGGGGGTATCATGGTTTTTTTATAGGGTTGGGTAATTCTCCGGAGAAATACTTTCCGGGTAATTACCCGGGTAATTACCCGGGTAATTACCGGTAATTACCCGAAAAGCGGAGAAATACTATTTGCTGATACCTAAACCATCTGGATGGTACCCAAACCACCTGAATGTTACCCAAACCACCGGTATGTTACCCAAATCACCTGGATAGTGCCCAACCATCTAGATGTTACCCGAAACACTGGATGGTACCCAAATCTTCTGGATAGTACCCAAACCATCTGGTTATAACTCAAAACACCTAGATGATACCTAAACCACCTGGATGATACCTAAACCAAGAAATTTCCGGCTGAGTAGGGTAGGTGGATTGGTTAATAGTTAATCCTAATAAAAAGTGAATGGTTAGTGGCGATTGTGATATTTGTCGACCATAATTGCCATAAAATTTCTATGAAGAAAGCAATTGTACTTGTAAAAAAACATTCAAAAGATATCAGCATAAAAATGAAGAAGATATCGCAGAAAAATAAAATAATGAAAGCTGGGAGTCGAACCTTCGACATTATAAAGAAGACCAGTAGTGTAAAGGAAAAGCATGGCTCACGCGGGAAGTGATTCCTGCATAATTAGAAAGTAAACATTATTTCTTCAACTCGGTTGTAGTAATTCCAACACCAGGAAATGGCTCGAATTCGGACATCTAAATTTTCCATCGATAATACGAATAGAGAAGCAGAAAAAAACAGTTTTCAGAAAAAAATATCGAAGGTCAACTGCAATACCGTATTTTCTCTATTAATTACCCCGGGGTAATTATTTTTCAACCCTAAAAAAATCGGAAAAGAATTATTTGATTTTGAAATTTTGGGTGCTCAACAAAATCTGAAAAGTGGAATAAACTGAGATCGTGGTGATTAAGAAAACGCAAAAAACAGATTTGTAAAATAATTTTTCGAGCTGAGATATAGGGTGCCTATGGGGGGTAATTAATAGAGAGGGGGAATTATTAGAGAGAGAGGGTAAATAATAGAGAAAATACGGTAAATACTAAAAATAGTATTTCTCCGATTTTCTTTACGGAGAAATACTTAGTATTTCTCCGGGTAATTACCCGGGTAATTACCCATCACTCAACCCTAGTTTTTTAGTCAAAATTTGAAAAATTTAAATTGGTGCCTTTTGAATTAAAAGGGATTAAGGGCTGTATAGGGAGGGAAGGAATAAAAGGGGGCCACTCACACAGGGGCCACTAACAAGAAGATGTTGAACATAGTTTTGAATACTGGGGCCTACCGCATAAATAAACTCTGGTATGCATGCTTTTCATGCATCCAGAGTCACTTTCGAGTGATTTGTGTCTAAGGTATGTGGGTGTGCGCATCTCAACTCAAGCCCCAAGCCCCCTGCGCCCCCGAAGGGGGCGCAGGGGGCTTGAGAGTTAGAGATGCGCGCACACACTTACCTTAGACATGATTCCGAGAAGTACTCTTGACCATAAAATGCATATAGAGTCTTTTTTTGCCACGGCCCAGTTGAAAAACATGGTGAGGCAGTCGAAGAATATAGATATTCAAATTTATAATGTTCTGCCATAAAAGTGCCCTTTTTATTCCCTTCCCTCCCAATACAGCCCTTATTCCTTTAAAATCAAAAGGCGCCAATTCAAATTTTTCAAATTTGACTAAAAAACCATGATACCCCCCTGTGGTTCGAAAAATTTTTTTTTCTCAGAACCAAAAAACGCGCGGCTTTCTCATGAAATCGGGGTCGAGAAAACACGAATATGAAGTTATCTCCTCCACCTGATCAGTCCCGTGGGGGGGGGATTCGTCACTGCAACCAATATTTGTAACTCCACTTAAAAAAAAACGGCACTAGTCATTTCGTCCCGGTCATTTCGTCCCCGGTCATTTCGTCCCGGTCATTTCGTCCCGGTCATTTCGTCCCGGTCATTTCGTCCCCGGTCATTTCGTCCCTGGCCTTTTCGTCCCCGGTCATTTCGTCCCCAAAACCGCCAAGTTGAAATTTTCAAACAGGTTCAAATACTGGGATAGTAAACACTTTTTCTAACTTAAAATTGTGTCAGGAATTGGGTTTTTTAGGACCAAAATTGTAATTTTACCCACCCCAACTCTATAAATAGGGTGGGTACCTCCTGGTCAGGTGTATATATACACCTGGATAGCCTGAAAATTTGGATCGAAATTTTGTTTTCGTTTTCGGGTTCCAAAACCTATTTTCTGTACCTATTCGAGCATTCTAAAGAAGGTTTGACAGTAGTAAAACTACGTTTTGACGGTATTTTCACAGTTTTCGTAAATCTTGCAAAACGTAATTTTAGCACTGTCATACCATCTTTAGAATGCTTGAATTCGTTCGAAAAACAAGTTTGGATTTCCCAATAGCGTAAAAAAAAATTCGATCCAAGTGGACGACCACTTGGTTTAGTTGGTGCATGGCAGATCCGAATGATCCAGCTGCTAGCATGGTCAGATGCTTTGCAAAAATAGTTTAATAAACAATCTGGGTATTGTCGAATAAGTACTGCCCTTTAGGTACCACTAACTAGAAATTACTATCTACCACCACCCAGGCACTTCCACCTGAGTAACGATTCATAGTCACTGCCTTGTTACTACCACTAAGTACTACTTTCTCGGTACTGTAACCTTCATACTGTCACGTGGATTCCCTACAAAATAGAAAACTATTCATAGGAAAAAACTCCAGAACTGGGGTTCCTGATGTTTTAGCATTATAAAACCGTGTTCAGAAACCAATTATGGATAGGTACAATAATTTTTAGTTACTTTCAATTAAATCCAATATTTCGGATTCTGGAGGTGGATACCCATTTAGAGGAGGTACCAGGGGATTACACTGTCATCCTGAGGCTCACGGGTCTTATAAATACAAATATATGACTGTCATTCAAGAAAAAAATGTCTGCTACCACATGGATCTGAACCTGTTTGAAAATTTCAAATTGGCGGCTTTGGGGACGAAATGACGGGGACGAAAAGGCCAGGGACGAAATGACCGTCGCCCAGAAAAACATGCTCTACAAGAAAAAAAATCTAAAAAATTGGGTCAAATTTTGGAGTAACAAATGTTATGTTGCCACAAATAGATATATTTCATGTTCGCAGGCTCGCACTCGCCCAAGGGATGGCTGGTGTAGAAGGTGGTGCGGAAAGGTTTTGCACCACTCTCCTACCAGACCCATTCCCCCAGACTGAATGCAGTCTCCCCATTTCGTTTATTCGTAACACACATACATTAACAATTCATTATTCAAATCTCCTGTCTCTCTCTCATGACACAAAGTTGAAAATCAATTTTTAATTTTTATCACTCTATTTCCCAGCCGCTTACCGTATCCGCTCTAATTATAGACCCTCTCTAATTATAGACCCCCCTCGACTTTGAGGTCTGTATCTTGGAAAAGAGGAAATATTTTGCAAATCTGTTTGATACGTTTTTCTTAACTCCGACGAGCTCTACCGATTCCACTTTTTAGATTTTGGTTGAGCACCCGAAATTTCGAGATCAAATTCAAAATTTTCCGATTTTTAGGAGGTTGAAAAATTATAGACCCGGGTCTATAATTAGAGCGGTTACGGTATCTGTGTTTTTTCATTTCAGGCGTCAAATAACTGTAAAATGAGCGATCTTTTCGAAAAATTGTTAAAAGCCATCAAAGTGAAAGAGCTAACAGTGCTGATTGTTTGGACAAATTGGAAAAGGCTATCAAAGATGGCGAAGCTAGCAGTGCTGATCGATTGGGCAAGGTGCGGCAAGTCATAAGGGATCTTGAAAGCACAAGCAGAGAGCATCGAGAGCAAGTGGAAAAGTTTTTCAACCGAAAGTCGAGCAATCAGGGATGAGTCTGCAAAACGAGTCAAGAAAAAGCTAGATCCATTGGTGCAAGCAGGCCTGGTGAAAGCAGGTTAGAGTTTGACCGTCTCTTCATTCCTAATCTTTTTACAATTTTTTTTAGTGCAGACACGGAAGACAATGAAATTTTCGTTCAAGTGGAGTAAACTCGCTGACAACAATTATAAGTTGGCATCTCCCGCTGAAGAGGTAGCTGGTAAAATTGGTTCGTCTTTTATTTGTCTCACGTTCTTTATATTGCACCTTTTTTTCAAGGACATTTACGTCATACTCGACAGCGCTCGTGAGCATGACCTTTCTATTTATTTGCGTTGCCATTGTGCGGGTAAAGCTGATTTCTGTGATGCATCATTCACAATCAGTTTCTACGGAGCGGATGAAGTTCATATCAAAGAGGTAGTCAAGGAAATGGTTTGCACTAGTAGTAAGCGTACGCCAGTGGCCGCGTACGGCTTTTCTACAGGCCTGGGAAAAAGTGCGATCCCACGATATCCTCCTTGCAAGTCGGCGCTCTAACCATTTGAGCTATCGGGTCGCCCCAGGCCTGTTTTTTATTTCTCCGCTATCTGCCTCCCTTACACCTATCCCCCTTCCACAAGACCGTCCTCGTCTTTTCCATTACTGTCTACTACCGGCCAACTGTGCTCTCTGCATCTCTTTTTTGGCCGGCCTTCTCAATCAGCAAGCATTCCACTGGGGGGAAACATGTCCTCTGCCAGTGATCAGCGAAAGGAGGGCAAGGGCAGGTCAGACAGCTAATCCCAACACCAAAGGAGGTGGACTGGCCAGCCGTAGAAGGCTGCCAACCACTCGCTGCTACCAGTAAGCGTACGCCAGTGGCCGCGTACGGCTTTTGTACAGGTCTGGGAAAAAGTGCGATCCCACGATATCCTCCTTGATGAGTTCACCTGCTGCTTTCTTTCCATACGCCAAGAAGATGCTGATTGCCCAGGAGTATGGCTTACAGAAACTTTCGGTTTTTTTAGCTGTCGCATTTAAGCCTTTAAAACAACCAGACTTTTGTAGGGATCTTGCGGACAAAGCTTTTTTTTGCTGCAAAAAGACTTTTTTTGCTGCAAAAAGACTTTTTTTGCTGCAAAAATTAATTGATGCAAAAAGTCTTTTTTTGCTGCAAAAAAACTTTTTTTTGCTGCAAAAAGACTTTTTTTTGCTGCAAAAAGACTTTTTTTTGATGCAAAAATTAGTTGATGCAAAAAGTCTTTTTTTCGCTGCAAAAAAACTTTTTTTGCTGCAAATCGGCTTTTTTTGCTGCATATCGGCTTTTTCTGGTCCAAACTATTTTAGCTGTAATTTTGGCGTGCGGTCGATTGATCCACGTCAATTGGTCCACAGGTCAATTGGTCCACAGGTCAATTGGTCCACAAAATTATTTTCAAATTAATCTTTTTGTCTTGTGAAGAACTTCTATTATTTTAACAGTTTTTCGATAATTCAGCCTTAACCCTACTGGTTAATCCACGCACCAACCAAAACAGGTGGTCGTCCACCTGGAGCAAATTTTTTTTTACGTTTTTCATGTTCCAAAACCGTTTCCTGGACTGATCCGGATATGCTGAAGATGGTTTGATAGTGGTAAAATGCCATTTTCTCGAGTATTTTTGAGTTTTGATGACAGCTAATCCCAACACCAAAGGAGGTGGACTGGCCAGCCGTAGAAGGCTGCCAACCACTCGCTGCTACCAGTAAGCGTACGCCAGTGGCCGCGTACGGCTTTTGTACAGGTATGGGAAAAGTGCGATCCCACGATATCCTCCTTGATGAGTTCACCTGCTGCTTTCTTTCCATACGCCAAGAAGATGCTGATTGCCCAGGAGTATGGCTTACAGAAACTTTCGGTTTTTTAGCTGTCGCATTTAAGCCTTTAAAACAACCAGACTTTTGTAGGGATCTGCGGACAAAGCTTTTTTTTGCTGCAAAAAGACTTTTTTTGCTGCAAAAAGACTTTTTTGCTGCAAAAATTAATTGATGCAAAAAGTCTTTTTTTGCTGCAAAAAAACTTTTTTTTGCTGCAAAAAGACTTTTTTTTGCTGCAAAAAGACTTTTTTTTGATGCAAAAATTAGTTGATGCAAAAAGTCTTTTTTTCGCTGCAAAAAGACTTTTTTTGCTGCAAATCGGCTTTTTTTTGCTGCATATCGGCTTTTTCTGGTCCAAACTATTTTAGCTGTAATTTTGGCGTGCGGTCGATTGATCCACGCGTCAATTGGTCCACAGGTCAATTGGTCCACAGGTCAATTGGTCCACAAAATTATTTTCAAATTAATCTTTTTTGTCTTGTGAAGAACTTCTATTATTTTAACAGTTTTTCGATAATTCAGCCTTAACCCTACTGGTTAATCCACGCACCAACCAAAACAGGTGGTCGTCCACCTGGAGCAAATTTTTTTTTACGTTTTTCATGTTCCAAAACCGTTTCCTGGACTGATCCGGATATGCTGAAGATGGTTTGATAGTGGTAAAATGCCATTTTCTCGAGTATTTTTTGAGTTTTGATGAAATAGAGTTTTGGTAAAATCAATTATTCCCCAAGACTCAAAAAATATTCCAGAAACGCATATTTCACTATTATCAAACCATTTTCAGCTTGCCCGTATTAGTCCAGAAAAAACAATTTTGCAACATAAAACGTGAAAAAAATAGATCCAAGTGGACGACCACTTGGTTTAGTCGGTGCATAGATTATCTATGAAAACTGAGGTTGATCATAGAAAACATTGTAAATTTTGAAATTTCTTTACCAGTCGACAATATTACTACCGAGTACCAGTACACTGCCTGAGTTTTCCAACCTGGGTACGACCACCTGGGCACAAAACCAAGTGGTCGTCCACTTGGATCAAACTTTTTATGGTCTAATAAACAACCTGGGTACCACCTAGAAACAACCACCACCCAAGCACCACTACCTAGGCACTTCTACTCCTGAATACCGGTACCTGGTCAATGCCTTGGTACTAGTACCGTACTACTACCTTAACACCAGTTCAGCTTTCAGGGTCATTCCAGCAATTTTAACGAAACTATAAATTACCCCACAAAATGGAATTTTACTATTATCAAACCCTCTTTAGAATGCTCGAATTAGTGTAAAAAACAGGCAATAGAACCCTAAAAACATAAAAAATAATTTAACAACAAAGGGATGACCACTTGGTTTGGTTGGTGCGTGGATTAACCAGTAGGGTTAAGGCTGAATTATCGAAAAACTGTTAAAAATAATAGAAGTTCTTCACAAGACAAAAAAGATTAATTTGAAAATAATTTTGTGGACCAATTGACCTTTGGACCAATTGACCGTGGATTAATTGACCATGGAGCAATTGACCGTGGACCAATCGACCGCACGCCAAAATTACAGCTAAAATAATTTGGACCAGAAAAAGCCGATTTGCAGCAAAAAAAGCCGATTTGCAGCAAAAAAAGCCGATTGCAGCAGCAAAAAAAGTCTTTTTGCAGCAAAAAAAAAGCCGATTGCAGCAAAAAAAGTCTTTTTTGCAGCAAAAATATTTGCAGCAAAAAAAAAGTCTTTTTGCAGCAAAAAAAAGTTTTTTTGCAGCAAAAAAAAAGACTTTTTGCATCAACTAATTTTTGCAGCACAAAAAAAGCTTTTAGCAGCAAAAAAAAGCTTTGTCCGGATCTTGCATCGCTCAAGAAAAATTAGTTAAAAGCTTGAAGAAGCTGATGGAAGAGTCGCAGTATACTGATCTCAACGTCGAGACAATTCGACCCCTGCCAGGAAGCTCGTTCGGTGATTCATGAGCACTTATAGATACTTGAAATTCATATCGTTGGTTTTTAACTTTCAATGCCTTGGTTTTATGTACAGCAGTTTAGATAAACGAATTTGTTGTTATGGATTCGATTTTCAGGGTGCGCGACGTTTCGCTCCCAGGACGTTTCGCTCCCGGGGCCGTTCGCTCCTGGACCGTTTCGCTACCGGCCGTTTCGCTACCGGCCGTTTCGCTACCGGGCCGTTTCGCTCGGGGCCGTTTCGCTCCCAGAACAAAATATGTATAAAAAATTATGGGAGAAAAATACACTATTTAATATAAATTTATTTCACCCGAAACAACAACAAACATAAACAATTTCATAACAACAATAAAATGTGATAAATGCAATAACATCAAAGATCTATTCACCCATAACAAAATTCAGAGCAACGCCTCTAAGGTAGTCCATCACATTTCTGTTTCGAAGTCTTCCACCACGGCCAAGATGTTCCTATCAGCTTTGACGTATTCGATGCGCTTGCTTTTCGACGATCCCCACGGAGCCACTTCGCATAAAGCTGGTCACGGCCTTTCGGAATTTCCTTCAAGCAGTCGATGACACAGCGACGGATGACTGACACCGAGTTCTGCATGGATTCTTCGATTGGCGGCTTCGGCGTAATTGTTCGTACGCTGAAAGTTTGCTGATAGACTGTCCACAATGCATTCTGAAAAGCGGTTCTTTGAAAACAGTCGACGTCCTTGCACGATTTCTTGCCCTCAAAATTATACGCATATTCGTTAGATAATAATAAGATAAAAATACTCACCGACGGAAAAACTTGTTGGAGCAACGTCGCTAGACTGCCTTGATCATTCGAACATCTTTTCACATGTTTGTTACTGCTTGTTGAGAAGTAGAGCATACATCACGGGAAAGACAAAGCCACTGCCAATATGACGTGGACCTGTAAATTAATAGTAGTTTATCGATATATGAAATAGCAAACTTGTTGAAACGGCAGAGGATTATCGAGAACGTCCCATCAGCAAACACGACCTTCATTTGATTTGCCCAATCACGATGACTTTCCCGCCCGAATAGCAAAAATTCTGTAAATCAAACAATTAAAAAACATAATGAATAAGAATGAAAAACCTGTTTTCATCGCTGAATCACCAAGCAAGAACAATTCATTACTATACGACCGTAGGCTTCTGGATAACGAAGTTGATATTCCTGGCATCCTGACGAACCTTTCGAAGTTATCTAAACATTATAGACAGATGTAATGATGAAATATTAAAATTCATTACCGATACATGGCTCGGTTGTTCATAACGCTGGGAACTGATCCTCAAATTCCAGTTCTTCCTCGACTTGTTCCACCACGGCTA